>JAXLNO010006129.1:39125-109775 GCA_038087875.1 Malacoraja senta | reverse complement strand
TTCAGCCTGAAGAAGGGTCCCGACCCAAAACATCACCTATCCTAATTCTCCAGAGATGCTGCCTAACCCGCTGAGTTACTCCGGCGCTTTGTGTCTGTCTCAGGTTTTGTAGGTTAATTGGCTTCTGTAAATAAGCGAGTTCGGTATTCAGAAAAACGCAAGGAATCGTGGGATTTGTCAAAGATCACTCGCGATAAACATTCTCGGCAGCTGTGCTGCTGCATGAATACAGACCTGCGTTTCATCCGTAGTCAGGATCCAACCCAAGTCTCTGGTGATGCAAGTGCTGTTGAATTGCTATTGGACCGTCCCCATCCCCGTCCCCGTCCCGAGTGTCCCATCCCTGTCCGGGGGCGGCCGGAGATGTCCGTGGTGACCCTGGACTGACGGGACACCGGCCCGTTGCAGTGGCGGTCCAGGCTTACAGCCAGCGCGGAGAAGAAATGCTAACTCCAACTCAACTCTGCCTGTCCCGCCGGGTTAACCGCCGGCCCTGGACTGACGGGACACCGGCCCGTTGCAGTGGCGGCCCAGGCTTACAGCCAGCGAGGAGAAGAAGCGCTAACTCCACTACTGGTGTCACGTCAGTCCAGGGCTGTCGGTTAACCTGGCGGGATAGGCAGAGTTGAGCTGGAGTTAGCGCTTCTTCTCCGCGGTGGTTGTAAGCTTGGGCCGCCACTGTAACGAGCCGGTGTCCCATCAGTCCAGGGTCACCCCGGACATCTCCGGCCATCCCCGGACAGGGATGGGACACTTGGGAGGGGATGGGGACGGTCCAGTAGCAATTCAACAGCGCTTGCAGCGCCGGAGACCCGGGTTGGATCCTGACTACGGATGAAACGTAGGTCTGTATTCATGCAGCAGCACTGTTTATCGCGAGTGACCTATGACCTGGGCATGCGCAGTCGGAATACCAAACTCGCTTATTGTCCCTGTGTATAGGATAGAACTAGTAGGTATGTTACAATACTTACCTTCAGCGGCGCTGCAATTCTGCCACTGGCCGTGTGCGCAATTTTGGCGCCTTTAAGGGGGGGGCGGGGTTGAAATGTGGGTTTCTCCTACCTTGTCCTGTATTATATTTCGTTGGAGTACAAGCTTTTGCTGAAAAATCTTTCCTACGGGCGTTTTGTGTGTTTTTTATATTTATTAAATCGACAATGTCAGCGCTGGAGTTATTTTAAAATCAGCTTCTAAAGCCGTCAACGCGAACAACGGGGACGGATTTCACACACGGGACAGGTAAACGAAAGTAGTTTATTTGTTTGTATAAAAGTGCTTATTAAGAAGCCTTTAATTCATATTTTTTAATGCGAAACGGTGATTCTTTTCCCCGAACTAACGGCAGAATTTTTCATGCCGATACGGGGTTAAATTCACCACAAATCAACATTCCAAATGATCGCGTTCCAGAAAACCTCACTCGCAAGATTATTTAAATGGCCATTAATTTACAGGTATTAAACATTCAATTCCTTCCATTTGGCCTATAAATCCATGACAATTAGATTTTAAAATGATGTTATATTGTGAATTCTTCTGTGAATGTTATTTGGACACTTAGGCTATTTAAAAATGTTAATCTATTCTTAAGAAATTGATAGATGTTTAGATCTAGTAATTGAATTTTGTAATTAGCTACAATTAGGTAACTAACTAATTATATGCTTTAATTTCATGTCATCTAAGTAAGATTGTTTCATGGGTACACAAAAATGCTGGAGAAACTCAGCAGGTGCAGCAGCATCTATGGAGCGAAGGAAATAGGTAACGTTTCGGGCCGAAACCCAAGTCTGAAGAAGGGTTTCGGCCCGAAACGTTACCTATTTCCTTCGCTCCATAGATGCTGCTGCACCCGCTGAGTTTCTCCAGCATTTTTGTGTACCTTCGATTTTCCAGCATCTGCAGTTCCTTCTTTAAGATTGTTTCATATTTGTTTCAGAATGCTTCAATCTATAATAACTGAAAATTTCTTTCAGTTCTCTTAATTTTTAAGAAAGTTATGGGCTTTTGACTGTCCTTGATCACAGCTTTTGTGTTAAGTCAATGGAAAAGCAATAGGGAACAAGATGCTAATTTCAGAGTATGAAAATGGCCATAACATTTTTAATACTGAAGATATGAAAGTGAATTAGGTGTCAAATTAAACTTATTTTTATGCTTTATCTGATGGGATAAATTGCAGACTTTATTTTTTAAATCTCAAAATTTTGTAACATTGCTAGAACTAGTGTACTGGTGATCGATGGTTGGCATGGTCATGGTGGGCCGAAGGGCCTGTTTCACGCTGTATCTGAATGACACCATCCAGTGGAAATAATATCTCTCATGTACCCCGCGCCCGCTAATATCTTTAAAACCTAAATAAAGTCACCACTTAACCTTCTACATTCCAGATAACACGATCCTAATTGGTGTAATCTCTTCCAGTAATTTAACTCTTGGAATATACTGTAAATGTCATTCTGGCAAATCGGCTCCACTTTTCCTCCTGAGGCCGATGTTCCCTTTCTTAACTCACTTGTTTTGCAGTTGGTTTTTGAGTTCGAAAATTATTGGCGACCTGGGGAAATGTATTTGAAATTCTACCCGCATCTGAAAAAGTACACAACGCAGATTTTCAGGAATATAGTTGCAACGGCAAAACTTGTAACAAGAACACCGTGTTTTACTGCTATGGCGATGTTGCAATCAAGATTAGTCAAAGTCCTGGGTCAAGGGCTGACACCCGCACATGGGACTGACAGCGAAACGCTCCACGTCAGCCTGAAGGCATTTTTCTCCTGGTCGTTATTTACCGCTTTCATTCCCCACAGTGAGAAGAGACGGCTCGTAACATCTCTGCAATGCCCCGACTAATTATAGCGTCATAAACCCTTGACAGATAATCCGCTGTAATTGAATCAAATTCCCCCCATCACTGTGCTTTTGAGATGTGTTCATCTGTTTTTTCCTGTTAAAACCCCAAAGGTTACTCCCATCTGGCAGCTTAGTTTTTAGTTTAGAGATACAGCGTGGAAACAGGCCCTTCGGTCCACCAAGTCCATGCCGACCAGCGATCACCCACACAAACCAGTTTTAACCTACACATTAGGGCCAATTTACAGAAGCCAAGTAATCTACAAACCCGCACATCTTTTGGATGTGGAAGGAAACCGGACCCCAGAGGAAACCTACAGAGTCTCAGGGAGAACATGTAAACCACACACAGACAAGACCCATAGTCTGGATCGAACCCGGTTCTGGCGCTGTGGGGCAGCATGTCTACCGTTGCTCCACTGTGCCACCACTGCGCTGCTCAGTTTAGACTCTTAGGAGCTAACATGTTACTTTGCTTCCCATTCTGCTTTACGATTGGTCTCACTGGGTTGGTGAGGTGCTGGTGCTGTGAGGCAGTGGCATTTGGTGTTAAATAGGAAGAGCATTGATTATAGGGACACAGAGATACAGCACAGAAACAGGCCCTTCAGCCCACTGAGTCCATGCGGACCATCAACCACCCATTCACACTAATCCTACGCTAATCCCATTTTTGATTCTTAGGTTCAGATTTATTATTGTTACATGTACCGAGGTACGGTGAAAATCCTTGTTTTGCATGCTATCCAATCAGATCAGGTAATGCTATACATAAGTACAATCAAGCCAAACTTAATTACAATCAGTAGAGCAAAGGGGAAGATACACAGTGCAGAATATATTCTCAACATCGTGGCGCATCAGTTCCAGAGACAAAGTCCAATGTCCACAATGGTGCAATGGTAGAGTTGCTGCCTCTCAGCACCAGAGACCTGGGTTTGAAACCTGACCACAGGAGCTGTCTGTAAGGAATTTGTACATTCACCCTGTGACTGCGTGGTTTTTTTCCAGGTGCTCTGGTTTCCTCCCACACTCCAAAGACATACAGGTTAATTATGTTCAATAAAAATATTAAATTGTCCGTAGTGTGTAGGACAGTGCTGGCGTACGGGTTGATCACTGGTTGGTGTGGACTTGGTGGACTGAAGGGCCTGTTTCCACTCTGTATCTCTAAAGTCTAAAGGAGAATCGGACAGCAACCTAGCTTATGGAAAGGGCATTCAGAAGCCTCCTAACAAAGGGGAAGAAGCTGTTCATGAGTCTGGTGGTGCGCTCTTTCAAGCTTCCGTACGTTCTGCCTGACAGGAGCGGGCGAAGAGCGGGGAGAAGAAGGAATGACCAGGGTGGGACGTCTTTGATGATGTTGGCTGCTTTTCCGATGGAGTCAATGGTTGGGAGTTTGGACAAAGGATACGATGAGGTAAATTTTAAAAAACACATAAATGAGGAGATTGAGGGAGTGGGAAGAAGATGTGTGGGGAGAAGGGAAAAGGGACCAGCAAAAATCCCCTCATAATTACTGAAGATGTTCAGAATGTTTTGGATGCGCATCTAAGTGTGTGTTTGTTGTGCCCTTCCTAAATAAGAGATGTTTATATTCCTCTGCATGATTTTATAGTCATGCCCAACACCAAACTAAAAGCCAGTTTGTGACTAAACCCACGTCTGAAAGTCACTTCCCGTGAACCACCTTCCTGAAAGTATGTTCCAGCAGAAAACAGACCACAAATGGTAGAATTGCTGCCTCACGGCGCGGAATCAATCTTGACTACGGTGCTGACGGTGTGTGGCGTTTGCACATTCTTCCTGTGACCACGTGGGTTTCCTCCCACATTCCAAAGACGTGTGGGTTTGTTGGTTAATTGACCCTCTATAAATTGCTCCTAGTGTGTAGGGAGTGGATGCAAAAGTGGGATAAACATAGAACATGAGTGAACCTGGTGATTCACTAATCCTGTATAGGTTTTTGATTGAAATTTGAAAAATACAGCATGAAAACAGTCTTTTTGGCCCACCAAGTCGATGGCCAGCATGGTCTCAGTGGGCCGAAGGGCCTGTTCCCATGCTGGGCCTTTCAAATTTCAATCAAAAACCTATACAGGACTGCAGAAAAGGCATGAGACCCCGGCTGCCTGGCTGTCGGTTAGAGTCAGTGAAGATGTTTACCTAACCTTTTCACAGAGGGAATCAGAGTCTGTTATCTGTGGAGAGAATGTATGCAGACATGAGGCAGGATTCCAAACTAGTCCCCGGAGACTGCGTTTAGTCAGAGTATCCATTAAAGTTTCAGCTTCCCCACCCCCACTGCACTGATCATTCAAAGGGTCAGGATTAGACTGTTTTCCTCCTACAGCCACTGATGTGGCCTCGGTGAAAGTGTTCTAGCTCCAGCGACTAATATCAGGAGAAAACATTGTGCGCAGAGTATCCTCACAGTTTATTTTAGTTTAGAGATACAGTGTGGAAACAGGCCCTTCGGCCCACTGATCGATGCCGACCACCTGTTCACACTAGTTCTATCCTACACACTAGGGACAATTTACAAAAGTCAATCAACCTACAAACCTGCACGTCTTTGGAGTGTGTGAGGTAAACGGAGCACCCGGTGGAAACTCACGCGGTCACAGGGTGAACGTGCAAACTCCACACAGACAGCACCCGTAGTCAGGATCAAACCTGGGTCTGTGGCACTGTGATGCAGCAACAATACAGCTGCACCACTGTGCCAGCACATGATAAACTTTGTGAGTGCTTATTCAAAGTAAGCAACTGGTAGAGCCGCTGCCTCACAGCGCCAGAGACCTGCTTTCGATCCTGACCTTGGGTGTGCTGTCCCTGTCTGGTCCTCTGGGCAAAAGACTCTGTGCATCTACCCAATCTATTCCTGTCATGATTTTGTATAACTCTATAAGATCTCCCTTCATCCTCCTGCGCTTCATGGAATAGAGACCCAGCCTACTCAACCTCACCCTATAGCTCATACCCTCTAGTCCTGGCAACATCCTCGTAAATCTTTTCTGAACCTTTTCAAGCTTGACAATATCTTTCATGGTGCACAGAACTGAACACACTATTCTAAATGCAGTCTCACCAATGTCTTATACAACTGCAACATGACCTCCCAACTTTTATACTCAATACTCTGATGAAGGCTAAAATGCCAAAAGCCTTTTGACCACCTTATCTGCCTGCGACTCGACCTTCAAGGAACCATGCACCTGTACTCCTAGATCCCTCTGCACTACAACACTACCCAGAGGCCTACCATTTACTGTGTAAGGTCCTGCCCTTGTTCGACGTCCAAAATGCAACACCTCACACTTCTCAGTATTAAATTCCTAGCTGGCCAACCGATCCAGATCCTGCTGCAATCGTTCACAACCATCTTCACTTAACATTGCCAGAGGAAGTTATAGAAGTGGATACAACTATGACTTTAAAAAGACATTTGGACAGATATATGGATAGGATGGTTTAGAGGGCTATGGCCAACTGCAGGTAAATTGGACTGGCCTGATAAGCTGTCTTGGTCAGTTTGGACAAGGTGGGCTGAAGGGCCTGCTTCCCTACTATGTAGTTTCATGACTCTAATTTGAAGAGTTTCTAATAATATTACAAGTTTATTCTCTATGTGTATTTCTTGTCTCAGTTGGTGTAATCATCTCCAGTTTCAAGATAGAGATGAAGACTTAAGTATAGAGACACAAGAAACTGCAGCTGCTGGTTTACAAAAATTAAAACCACAAAATGCTGGAGTAACTCAGTGGGTCAGGGAAGCAATTCTGGAGGACATGGATAGCCGATGTTTCGCGTCGGGACCCTTCTAAAAGTAGCTTTAGGACCAGTGAGGTGTTGGATACATGGATATTGGCACAGTGGCGGAGCTGGTAGAGCTGCTGCCTCAGGGCCAGACACCCGGATTCAATCTTGACACCGGGTGCTGTCTATGTGGAGTTTGCACGTTCTCCCTCTGACGACGTGGATTTTCTCTGGGTGCTCCGGTTTCCTCCCACATCCCAAAGACCTGCAGGTTTGTAAGTTGTCCCTTGTGTGTAGGGAGTGGATAAGAAAGTGGGATAACATAGAACTAGTGTGAACTAGGGTGATCAACAGTCGGTGTGGACTCGGTGGGCCGAAGGGCCTGCTTCCATGCTGTATCTCTAAACTAAACTAAACGTATGCCTGTTTTAATCGGGAAGTGACAAGATTGAACAGGAAACTGATGACCCTCTGAGAATTCTCAACCTTCTTGATGTTAATCGCTGTCGTCAACAGGAAGTCACGGTTTCCTTCCTATCAACCTGGAGGAAGAACAAAGGGGGTTGGCAAGGGGACGGAACTGTGACCACTTTCTGTCCTTCTCCCACCTGCCCATTTGGACTCTTTCTGAGGGCCTTGGTTTGGGTACAAGAGCACTGAGATATGTGTCAAATGATAACATCTGTGTGCACCCCTCTGCCTTCCTGTGACCCCTCATTAGAGTCATGGAGTTATATAGCACGGTTAAGACCGAAATGTCAGATCTCAGAATTTTCTATGTGAAGAAATTAAATTAGTACGTCTCACTGCACGCTGGGTTTTTTCTCTTTGCACTACCTGTTGTACTTGCGTATGGCTTGATTATACTCAGGTATAGTATCATTAAGCTGGAAAGAGTATAGAGAAGATTTACAGAGATGTTACCAGGGACTTGAGGGCCTTGGTTCTACAAGATAAAAGGAACCATAGTGGGAGCTCTCCCCGGCCTCCTGGCAGCAAGCCAGCTGAGCTCAGTACGAATCATACCACAAGGAGAGCAAAGATAGACACAAAGTGTTAGAATAACTCAGGGTTCTCCCTTCTCCAACATCCTCCCTCGTGTGCTCCCTCGGAAGGCCATTTCCCATCTGGCTTTGGAATTGCATGGTGGCAGAGTGGTGCAGCGGCAGAGTTGCTGCCTTACAGCGCCAGAGACCCAGGTTCGATCCTGACTACGGGTGCCGTCTGCACTGAGTTTGTATGCTCTCCATGTGGACCGCATGGGTTTTCTATGGGCGCTCCGGTTTTCTCCCACACTGTACATGTTTGTAGGTGAATTGGCTTCTGTAAATTGTAAATTGCCCCATAGTGTGTAGGATAGTGGTGAACACTGGTTGGCGTGACTTGTGGGCTGAAGGGCCTGTTTCCACGCTGTATCTCTAAAGTCCAAAGTATAATAAACAGGTTTGTAAACATAAAGGGCCTGTCCCACCAGCATGCGTCTAGCGCGACCAAACGTGGCTCCTGTGGTTTTCTTGTTGTCCAAAATTGTGTCAATATCAGCCTTGGCTACGCTCTTTAGACTTTAGAGATACAGAACAGAAACAGGCCCTTCAGCCCACCGAGTCCACGCCGACCAGCGATCACCCCATACACTAGCACTATACTACACATTAGGGGCAATTTACAATTTACAGAAGCCAATTACCCAATAAACCTGCACGTCTTTGGAATGTGGGAGGAAACCTGAAGCTCCTGGAGAAAACCCACGTGGTGCAGGGAGAACGTACAAACTCCGTACAGACTTCTTGATTAGTACGGGTGTCAGAGGTTATGGGGAGAAGGCAGGATAATGGGTTTGAGTGGGAAAGATAGATCAGCCATTATTAAATGGTGGAGCAGACTTGATGGCCGAATGGCCTAATTCTGCTGCTAGAACTTCTGAACATGAACCTGTATGTGCCTTCCTCCCTCGCAACATGGACCCACTGCAGTTCGCATACCGTCCAAACAGATCCACGGATGATGCGGTCTCCCAGGTTCTGCTCACGGCTCTTTCTCACCTTGACAGCAAGAAGCGGGGCTATGTGAGGATGCCTGTTCATTGACTTCAGTTCAGCTTTCAATATGATAGTCCCCACCAGACTGGCTGAGAAGCTGCTGAAACTGGGGCTTAACACTCCCCTGTGTGCCTGGGTCCTGGACTTTCTCACCGCCAGGCCCCAGGTGGTCAAGATGGGAAGACATACATCCAACCCCTCACCCCTGAACACAGGATCCCCCCAGGGCTGCGTCCTTAGCCCTCAACTGTACTCCCTATACACACATGACTGTGTGGCCAGGTTCAGCTCCAACTCCATCATCAAGTTTGCTGATGACATGATGAGAATTTCATTGTCCTATCAGGGACACATGACAATAAACTCTCTGACTTGACACTGTGGTGGTGGGCCTGATCTCCGATAACGGTGAGAAGGCCTACCGGGAGGAGGTGGCTGTTCTAAGCCTATGTGTGCAGGCCAACAGCCTCCTCTTCAATGTCACAAAAATAAGGAGCTGATTGTGACTTTAGAAGGGCACAACATCGAGGCCGTACACGCCACTGGAATAAATGGAACTGCTTTGGATAGGGTGAGCTGCTTTAAATACATGGGAGTCACATCACAGGGGATCTGACATGGACAACACACACTGCCGCATTGGTGAGTAAGGCAAGGCAACGCTTTACCACCTCAGGCAGCTGAGGAAATTCAGAGTCTCTCTAAGGATCCTTCAGTGCTTCAGAAAGCATCTTGTCCGGCAACATTACAAACTGGTTTGAGAACAGCTCTGCCCAGGACAGGAAGGCTCTGCAGAGAGTAGCACTATGGAAACTACACTCGCCCCCCTGCAGGACCTATACACCAGGAGGTGCAGATCCAGAGCCAACAACATTATGGGGGACCCCTACCACCCCAGCAACGGACTGTTCCAGCTGCTATGGTCAGGGAAACGCCTCCACTGTCATGCTGTGAAAACAGAGAGGATGAGACGGAGTTTCTTCCCACAGGCCGTCAGGACTGTAAACTTTTATCTCACCAGGGACTAATTTACTGTACTAATTTACTGTTGTGTTGTGTCTTTTGTAAAAACCTCTTTTCTAACGTAAATACTGATTCTGTTCTATTCTGTTCTGTATTTTTTGCACAATCCGCAGGCATTGCCACTTTCATTTCACTGCACATCTTGTATGTGTATGTGACAAATAAAGTTGACTTGACTTGACTTGAGGATCGAACCCGAGTCTCTGGTGCTCTAAGGCAGCAACTCTACCGCTGCACCACTGTGCCGCCACTCAATTCTGAAGCCAGAGAATTTCTTAGATTCTTTATCCGGCTCCCACATAGCTTTATATGCATACGCTTGTTTAATTTACATACTTTAGAAACTAGACCAAGTCAGAATTGACATCAACACACTTCAAATCTCAACATCTGGAAAATAGCATCCCAGAACCTATGACATCTACACTGAGGAATGAGATCTGGAAGTAATCAGGAGTGCAATATCTCACAGGAAACATTCAATTTGACTTTGGCATAAACACACATTTCCCTCTGTTTATACAGCGCAGTTTCACCTCACTGCAATGTTCAATTGTTTCAGGCTGTTCTCAGGGACTTCAGTTCATGTTTACTCTGTCCTTTCCGCACACACTCCTCCCACTCCTTAGAACTCCGATTCCTGTTCTCATCCCAGTGAAGAGATTTTGTTCTGGTTGCACTTTTGCACTGGGTCTGCCCCTTGCCCTGTGAAGCGGCTATTTTTAGATCCATTTTGATAATATTAGGTCGGTTAAGAATAATAGAAACAATGGGACTGAGGATCAGCCCTGTCAATACAATCTGCTGAGTGGAACTTTGCACATTGACTGCAGTCAATATTAGCCTAGGCTATACTCTTTAGACATTAGACTTTAGAGATACAGCGCAGAAACAGGCCCTTTGGCCCACCGAGTCTGTGCCTAACCCTAACCCTAACCCTAAAAAAGAGCGCATGCTCTGGGATGGCACCAAGCTGTGGTGCTGCTGCTGTCTCTGTTTGTTGTCGTTCGCCTGACCGAGGTCAGTTGACGAGGCTCACCACGGGGAGGTCGACAACATGAGCCCCGCTGTCATCTCTAAACCCTTTGAATGAACTTGAATTGGTTCCCACAACTTTGTACATGAAAGTATGGTCCAACTAATCTAGACCCACTCGCCCATATTTCACCCATATCCCTCTAATCTTTTTCCTAACCATGTACCTGTCCTAATGTATTTTAAATGTTGTTATTGCACCTGCCTCAACTACTTTCTCTGGCAGCTCGGTCAATATACATGTGATACTCTGTGTAAAATAGTTGGTCCTCAGGTTCCTATTCAATCTTACCCCTCTTTCCTTAAACCGATTCCCTCTGGTTCTTGATTACCCCACCCTGGGAAAAGGATTGTGTACATTCACCATATTTATTCCTATTATGATGTTATACACCTCTATAAGATCACCCTTCAGCCTCCTGCGCTCCAAGGAATAAAGTCCTAGCCTGCCTAACCTCTCTCTTTAGCTCAGGCCCTCAAGTAATATCCTCGTAAATCCTCTCTGTATTCTTTCCAGCTTAATCACAGAATATAGTATTAAAAATGCCAGAGTGCAGTGATGTACTAATTTAACTTCTTTACATAGAAAATTCTGAGATCTAACATTTTAGTCTTAACCATGCTATATAACTCCATGACTCTAATGAGGCATCACAGGAAGGCAGAGAGGTACGCAATGAGACGTTATCACTTGACACATATCTCAGTGCTCTTGTACCCAAACCAGGGCCCTCCGAAAGAGTCCAAATGGGCAGGTGGGAGAAGGACAGGAAGTGGTCACTGTTCCGTCCCCCTTGCCAACCCCCTTTGTTCTTCCTCCAGGCTGACAGGAAGGAAGCCGTGACTTCCTGTTAATGGCAGCGATCAACGTCAAGAAACTTCTGACCACACCAGAAGGTTGAGAATTTTCAGTGGGTCTTCAGTTTCCTGTTCAATCTTGTCACTTCCTGATTAAAATGGAAATACGTTTAGTTTAGTTTAATTTAGAGATACTGCATGGAGACAGGCCTTTTGGCCCACTATATCCGCGCCAACCATCAATCACCCGTTCACACGAGTTCCATGTGATCCCACTTTCTTACCCGCTCCCTACACACTAGGGGCTATTTGCAGAGGGCCAATTAACCTTCAAACCCACACGTATTTGGGATGCGAGTGGAAAGCAGAGCGCCCGGAGGAATCCCACACGGTCACAGGGTGAACATGCAAACTCAACACGGACATCATCCGAGGTCAAGATTGAACTTGGGTCTCTGGCGCTGTGAGGCAGCATCCATACTGCTGCGTCACTGTGCCACCCCAGTCATCCTCTCCAATCAGAGCATTAGAGTTGCTGCCTTACGGCGCCACAGACCTGGGTTCGATCCTGACTACGGGTGCTGTCTGTACAGAGTTTGCACGTTCTCCCCGTGGCTTGTTTAGGTTTACTCCAGGTGCTCCGGTTTCCTCCCACACTCCGAAGACATACAGGTTTGTATGTTAATTAGCTTGGTAGAATCGTAAATTGTCCCGAGTGTTCGTGTTCGGGGATCGCTGGTCAACGCGGATTCGGTGCTGTATTTCTAAACTAAATTAAAAATAGTTCTTGGCATTATAGCGCACCATTTCCATAGACAAAGTCCAATATTCGTAATGGGGTGAATTGGACAGCTTAGATTATGGAAGGATCGTTCAGAAGCCAGAAAACAGAAGGGAAGAAACTGTTCCTGAGTCTGGTGGAGCACACGTTCAAACTTCTGTACCTGCTGCTGGATGGGAGTGGGGAGACGGAATGACCGGGGTGGGACAAGACTATGTTGGCCGATTTTCCGAGGCAGCCTGAAGTGTAGATGGAGACAGTGCTGTGGCAGTACCCTAGCTTATGGAAGGACCATTCAGAAGCTTGTTAACGGAGAAGAAGGTTGAAGACTAGAAAATATATTGGTTGAGGTTGTCGATCTAGACGAGATATTCCACTTCAGGAAAAAAGATAAGGCGAGTACTATAAGTGTAACAATATATTCCAGAGTGGAATGGTAACAGATTCTTGACATGCTTGCAATTCTGGGTGCCTGAAATAGCAAATGAATTCTTAACACTTCTGAAACCAGTCTCCAGTCTACAAACCATAGAAAGCCAAAAGCCTGACTCAACCACAAAAATTATACTTTGAATGGGCATCTTATGAAAGTGACTCAACGAGTCATTTTAATTTTATGTTAATTATTTACCTGTAAAATACATTAGCAAGCTTGTGCAATATTTGGGAACAAATGTGTCAGGTTTGCTTATCAGAAATGGTCGTAAAGTCTTAGACTCAAAGTCACACAGTACAGAAACAAACCTTATGACAATCATCAAATGTTTATTAACACTAATCCCTTGTTATTTCCACACATTCCCATCAACTTCCCGCAGATTCGACCACCCCATTTACGTTTTGGGATTTGGGAAGAAACCACAACATCTTCCTCAGATTGAGCATAGCACAGGAACAGGCCCTTCGACCCACAATGTCTGTGCCGAACATGATGCCAAGACCAACTCTTATCCAAAGCCCTCATACCCTGCATATCCACGTGTCTATCTGAAAACCTCTTAAACGCCACTGTCGTACCTGGCTCAGCCTCTGCCGCAGCACTGTCCAGGCACTCGCCACCCTCTGCATATAAACCTACTCAGCACATCTCCTTTAAACTTTACCCGTCTCACCTTAAAGCTATATCCTCCAGTCTTCAAATTTTCAAATATGCAGACGACACGACAATAATTGGCCTCATCTCAGACAACAATGAATCACAATACCATCAAACAGTGGACAGCACAGTCAAATGGTGCGCAGAAAACAACCTCCAGCTTAACACCTCAAAAACCTTAGAAACCATCATAGATTTCAGACGCAAACAAAACCTCAAACCCGCGGTCCATGTCAACTCCCATCCCATAACCTCCACGAACTTATTTAAGTTTCTGGGCACCTATATCTGCAATAATCTAAAATGGCACATCAATGCTGACCACATCATTAAGAAAGGACAACAACGCCTATACTTCCTCAGACAGCTCAAGAAGTTCAGAGTCCACAAACACCTCCTGGTACGCTTCTATCAATCCATCATTGAAAGCATCATCACCTCCTCAATCACAGTCTGGTACGGAAACACTGACAGTCACTCACTACACAGAATACAGCGCATTGTCTCCAAGGCCTCTAGGATCATCAACTCTCCCCTCCCCTCAATCCATTCCATTTACCTCCAACGTACCTCAAAACGGGCAACAAAGATCATCTCGGACCCCTCCCATCCAGCAAACCACCTTTTCCAGTCTCTCCCTTCAGGGAGGCGCCTTAGGTCACTTGCTACAAAATCCACCCGTTTTTAAAACAGTTTCTTCCCCTCAGCAATAAGAACACTTAATTCCCTCCAATAACTTAATAACTTTTTGACTTTGATGTATACAGTGTCTTGTCTATGGTTTTTGTCTGTTCTTTTGCACTATGAGATTTGTGATTTGTGATGTGCTTTATTATTATTGTTGTTAGTGTTAATGTGCTAAAGCAGTGTACCATCATGTACCGAACCCAATTACCACCAACCCTGGTCGTGTGGCAAATAAAGTTTCTATTCTATTCTATTCTATTCTATTCTATCTTTGACATTTCCACCCTGGGAAAAAGGTGCTCATTGTCTACTCCACCTATACCTCTCAGAATTTTATTTATTTCTAACGCCAGAGTCCAAGGTTTGATCTTGACTATGGGTACTGTCTTTACGGAGTTTGTACGTTCTCCCCGTGACCGCGTGCTCCTGTGCGTGCTTCTCCAGCTGCTCCGGTTTCCTCCCACATTCTAAAGGCATGCAGGTTTGTAGGTTAATTGGCTTCTGTAAATTATCCCTAGTGTGCAGGATAGAACTAGTGTGTGTGTATCATTGGTCGGCACGGACTTGGTGGGCTGAAGGGGCCTCCAGCAAAAACAATCCAAGTTTGTCCAACTTCCTCCTGTAGCTAATAGTAAAGGAATTATTTATGGTTCTGAAAGTCAGGCTCATTTCACAGTCTGTTCAGTTTATAAAAGAAGAGTCCTATAAGCTTTCGCAAGGCAAACAGGTTTCAAAATGCCTTTGACACAACCACAGAAATGTTGATAAGCCATCCTCTGAAAATGACTCAACATCATTTTAATTATAGTTAATGATTGTTGTGATTTAAGTGATCTGCGCTTTGCGTAACAAGCTGGAACAAATGCGACAAGCTTATCAGAATGTCATGAGCCAAAAAAGCTTGCTCTGAAAAGATCGAAAGGCCATAGGAATTTAGTTTAGCTCAAAGCCAGTTGGTCAAAAGTTGAAGGATAGGAGCTTGTTTTCAGAGGAGTGTTTTCAAATGAGTCAGGTACTTGTTTATTTCAAATTTCTTTGCCTCTTCTGTGATGACAATGGTTGGCGTGTTTGGCTGTTAACTGGAAAGTTGATGGCTTGAGCCCACGCAGGGACACGAACCTTTTGAAAGAACAGTGGCGCAGCTGGTAGAGCCACCGCCTCATAGCACCAGAGACCCTGGTTCAATCCTGACCTGGGAGCTGTCCGTTTGTGAAGTTTGCACGTTCTCCCTGTGACTGCATGGGTTTCCTCCCACATCGCAAAGACGTGCAGGTTTGCAGGTTAATTGGTTTCTGTAAATTGGCTCTAGTGTGCGGGGAGTGTGTAGAACAAGTGTGTGAATGTGTGATCGATGGTCAGCGTGGATTCGGTGGGCCATAGGGTCTGTTTCCATGATTTATCTCTGTAAAACAAAACAAAAAACACCAGTGCGGCATTACTCCAGTTGTCTGCGACTCCTGGCAGTGAGTGTGGACAAATTGAATCCTCTCTAGACCTGATTAGGTCATTCGGCCTATTGTGTTCGTTCCAGCTCTTTGAAAGGGCAGCTCATTCATTCTCGACAGCAACATCTCTTTCCTTTTCTATTACATTTACACAATTCTCTTCAATTCAAAATCTGTTTCCATTGCCTTTTCAGACAAAGAACACATTTTCTTTCTCTGCAGTTTTCTCCCCAAATCACTTTACATCTGCCTCCATGCATTACTGATTTCATTACTGTGACTGCAAAGTGTACTTCCTTTTTAACTATCAAAGCCTCTGTCAAAGCTGACTGTTTGTTAGAGCTTGCTGCATATAAATTGTTTCCTAAGTTACAACAGTAACTATGTTTCACAGATTTTTCATAGCTGTAAAAAACTCGAGATCAACTAAACTCAGTGAATGTTAGAATCAAACTTACAACCTTCTAATCTAGAGACGACACAAAATACTGGAGTAACTCAGCAGATCAGGCAGCATCTCTGGAGAACATGGGTAGGTGACGTTTCAAGTCAGGACCCTTCTTCAGACTGATTTCAACAGTGGGGGGGTGGGGTGAAGAAGAAGGAAGATGGAAGAGCGGAGGGGCAGGACAGAGCCTGGCAGGTAATAGGTTGAGTGTGTAGGAAGGAACTGCAGATGCATGTTTACACCGAAGATAGACACAAAATACTGGAATAACTCAACTGAACAGGCAGCATCTCTGGAGAGAAGGAATGGGTGATGTTTCATAGAAACATAGAAAACATAGAAAATAGGTGCAGGAGTAGGCCATTCGGCCCTTCGAGCCTGCACCGCTATTCAATATGATCATGGCTGATCATCCAACTCAGTATCCCGTACCTGCCTTCTCTCCATACCCCCTGATCCCTTTAGCCACAAGGGCCACATCTAACTCCCTCTTAAATATAGCCAATGAACTGGCGTCAACTACCCTCTGTGGCAGAGAGTTCCAGAGATTCACCACTCTCTGTGTGAAAAAGTTTTTCCTCATCTCGGTCTTAAAGGATTTCCCCCTTATCCTTAAGCTGTGACCCCTTGTCCTGGACTTCCCCAACATCGGGAACAATCTTCCTGCATCTAGCCTGTCCAACCCCATAAGAATTTTGTACATTTCTATAAGAGTTTCGGGTCGAGACTCTTCTTCAGACAGGTTGATACAGGTGAGGAGGCAGTGTTTGATAGGCAGATGGCTGGACAAAGGCCAGAGATGAAAAGACAGAAGGTGTGAGACAAAAGGATTTAAGAGTTACAAATTGTGAAGCTAGAGGAAGGAATGTAAGTGGAAGGGGAGTAGGAGGAATTAAATAGGTGCAAGTCCAAGTGGGACACAGGGGAACAGGAAAGGGGTTTGGTTATGTAGTTACCTAAATTGGTGAATTCAATACCGTTATGTTGTAAGCTACCCAAGTGCAATGTGAGGTGTTGTTCCTCCAGTTTCTGTGTGAAGACACCTGATTATCTAATCTATTCTGGTATATATACCTATTGGGTCACCAGTCGGTATAATACATCCCATTGCTGATCCAAATACCTTCTCTATTGTTGACATTTCGCCAGTCAGAGTCAAAGGACATGGAAAACGGGACATATGGTCCAACTCAAACCTGCGTCCAAGATGGCCAAGGGCGGCACAGCGGTAGAGCTGCTGCCTTACAGCGCCGGAGAACCGGGTTCGATCCCGACTACGGATGCTGTCTGTACGGAGTTTGTACGTTCTCTCCGTGGATTTTCTCCGAAATCTTCGGTTTCCTCCCACACTCCAAAGAAGTACAGGTTTGTAGGGAAATTGGCTTGTTAAATGTAAAAATTGTCCCTAGCGTGTGTAGGATAGTGTTTATATGCGGAGATCGCTGGTCGGCGCGGACCCGGTGGGCCTGTTTCTGCATTGTGTCTCTAAACTAAACTAAAGTCCCATTGCCCATGTTTGACCCATAATCTCTCTAACTTTCATATTCGTTTTCTCTTCAAATGTGTCATTGTACCTGCCTCAGTCACTTTGGCACCTGTGTGTGAAAATGTTAACCCCTCAGGTTCCTATTGGATCTTTCCCCTTCTCACTTTAAACTGGTTCTTAATGCCCCTACTCTGGAAAAAAGATTTGCCCGATACCATATGATTTTATACACCTTTATAAGATCATCCCTTGATCCCTTGCAAGGGTTAAAGTCCCAGCCTGCCAAATCTCTCCCTCGAGTCCTGGCAACATCCTTGGAAATCATTCGTGTGCTCATTTCAGTTTCATGGTAACTTTCCTATAACAGGGTGACCAAAACTGACCATAATACTCAAGTGCCACCATACCAATGTCTGCAACATATTATCCCAACTTCTACTCAATAGCCTTACTGATGAAGGCCAGCTTGCAAAACCCTTCTTCACTATCCTGTGATGCCATTGAGAATTTTGTATTTGCACTCCTAGATCTCTCTGCTCTACAACACTCACCAAGGCCCTAGTTTATGGTGAAAGTCCTCTCCTGGTTTGACAGCATAAAATGCAACATCACATACTTATCTAAATTAAACACTTATCTACAGTAAATGAAAGCACACCAATGCCTCTATTTCCTAAGAAGGCTTAGGGAGTTCAGCAAGTCCTGAAGAAACCTCACCAACTTTTACAGATGTGCCATAGAAAGCATTTTATCACGATGCATCACAGCTTGGTTTGGAAACAGCTCCATCCAAGACTGCAAGAAATTGCAGCGTATTGTGGACGCAGCCCACACCATCACACAAACCAACTTCCTTTCCAATGACTCCATTTATACCTCATGCTGCCTCGGCAAGATCAGCAGCATAATCAAGGACGAGTCGCACCCTGGCCACTCCCTCTTCTCCCCTCTCCCATCGGGCAAAAGACAGATAAGTGTGAAAACACACACCTCCAGATTCAGGGACAGTTTCTTGCCAGCTGTTATAGGCCACTGAACCATCCTACCGTAACCAGAGAGCCGTTCTGAACTTCCATCTAACTCATCGGGGACCATTGGACTATTTTTGATTGGACCTTACTGGCGTAATTCCCATATCATGTATCTATACAGTGCGAATGGCTCGATTGTAAGCATGTAGTGTCTTTTCGCTGACTAGTTAGCATGCAACAAAAGCTTTTCATTGTACCTCGGTACACGTGACAATAAACTGAACTGAATTAAACTCCATTTGCCATTCCTTCATTCATTTAGCTAGTTTGGTTTATTATTGGCAAGTGATATGTATATGGGTTAAAAATGTGATTAGGAAAAATCCATTAATCTTAGCAGAAAAATCAACTTTGAGGGATCAAATATTAAAGAATTGATTGGAGGCAAAATATTTTCATCCTTACTGACAGAGGGATAGAAGTCATTGTCTAAAGACGGGTAGCAGCAGAAACCATCACTGTGTTTAAAAATTACTTGCACGAGCATCAAATGTGTGGGTAACCTAGAAGTCAAGAGACCACTAGTTAGGACTAGAGAGACAAGGAACTGAAGATGCTGAAATTTTGCATAGAATGCAAAAAGCTGGAATAACTCAGTGGGACAGGCAGCATCTCTGGAGGACATGGATTGATGACATTCTAGGTGGGACAATTCTTCAGACAGCTTCTGAAGCTAGTACAAATTAAGATGAATTATTTTCCCTTCAGTTTATAGTGTCAATACTAAGAATTTACCTTGTCTGTAAATGTGTATACATTATCTCTTCCCAAATATAATTTATTCCATTACTTTCAGTGTATTCCACCAGTCAGACTTTGTTTTGTGATGCACTTAATATAGTAGACAGCTCATAAACCCGTGCTATTTTTATACAAAGCTAAAAAGTACATGGCAGATAAATATTAATGTTTCCTGACTATATGTTCCTGGACTTCACAATCATTTCTAAAGGTATGACCAGATGGACGGTGAACACAAAAGCATCTGTTACCTGGGATTAATTCACGAGGGGTAGAATTTGAGGCTGAACGAACTGGCATCTTGGCCACTACCTGGCATTTTCCAAAGACTTAATTTCTACATATCCATATATAAGGATCTCTAGCAAAATGTACTCAGATAACAGTGCATATTTTTCCTGGTGTTATTATATAGCAGGCTTACATTTATATAGCAAAGTTCTTTGTAGTAATTAAATAATTATATTATCCAGTATTATGTTCATAAGTAATATGCGCAGATTTAGGACATTTGGCCCATCATGTCTACTCCGCCATTCAATCATGGCTGATCTATCTTTCCCTCTCAACCCCATTCTCCTGGCTTCTCCCCATAATCCTTGATACCTGTACTAATCAAGAATCTGCCAATCTTTGCCTTAAAAATATCCATTTACTTGGCCCCCAGAGGCATCTGTGAAATGAATTCCACAGATTCACCACTCTAACTAAAGAAGCATAGTTACCACTATTATAACATTCCAATGTTAGCTGAGAGATAAATGTTAACCAGGGAAATGTACGGTGTTTATCCTGGAAAGATGGACAATAGGAAACAGCGCACTTCAATTTGAAGTAAAAAGCTCCATTCAAACCCCCAAGGAAACCTACAATTAACCAAGGCTTTGATGACATTTCAAATTCATCGCTCCATTTGCATCTCCAAGCATCTTGCAATGTCCGATCTTAAATATTTTCATTACAAAAAAACTGCAAAACATTTAACTATGCTTTGCAACTATATATCCACAACTATGCTACAGGCTTATGTAAATGTTGCATTTTTTAAATATAAATTTTAAATACAAATTACAATCTACATGTTCATCTGTGGATCATGTCAGACTGAACCTAGGCTGTTAGAACTCATCTTCAATGTCCTCCCTCCCCCCCACCCCACTCCAGTGAAAACAAAATACTTTATGCCCATAAAAAGACATTGCATTGGTACACAGCTAAAAGTTTGGAGGTTTTTTGTTTTACATTTAAGACACACAAGGTTCAACTCAGTGACGGGTGCTCACCTCACTACTGACGTTCTTGGTTGCAGTTCAGAAACTTGAGAAGTGCAAAACACAAGCCAACATGTCTGTGCCTTGAGCAAATTGAAAAATGCAGCCAAGAGACCGATGGGTGCACGCTAGATGGATTAATATGGTCGATTCCTTTTGAAAGCATGCAGGCTCACGGATCGCACTCCTCATGAAACATCCGAGAGTTTACCACAAAATACAACTCTTTTTTGTGTGATCTTTTATTACTTAGCTTTTCATCAGAAAACTGCTAAAGTTTAAGACTGCTCAGATTATGGTTCACACTATATATGCTCTTTCAGTGGATAATGGTTCCATGTTAATGGCCTTGAAGTACATCATAGATTTATCAGAATGAGACATTAATGCAGAGTAATAGGAGAGATTACACAAATTAGGGTTGTGGTAACAATACAGCAGAGAAATAGACGTTTTAAATTCAGCATTGCCAGATTCAAACTCAATGTCAGTAAATTTGCTACAATGTATCCAAACTGACACTTCCATATGTACACTGGGATTGCGTAATGGAAGAAATAAATAATTTTGTGGAATCACTATCATTGTTTGGGAGGACTCCAAATCTTTTCATTCCTTTAATTGAACTCTAGACCATTAACAGCCAGAATTGGCTGTTTGTTCCATTTTCAAATGCAAATTAATCACCAGTTATAGAAAGGGAAGTAGTTTGTGTATACAGCAAAAATACACATAATTTCCAGAGATCATTAAATGCCAGAACACTTCAAAGGCAATCTGGGTATTTCAAAACTATGCACCAAATAAATATGGTTTAAAATCTGAAGCATTGGTGGCTAAGTGGCCAACATTAGGTCAATGGGCACTGTGAACAAATTAAATTTTGATACATGCTAGAGAGCGAAAATCAGATTCAACCAGTCAAGTCCACAATGGTTTTATGCATGAGCAATCCATTTCATCCCTTCTGTCCTCTCTCCAACATCCCCAACGAATTGTGGAGTTAAATCAAATCAAACTATGAGAAGTTTTAGGAGCCAATAAAGAAAGTGAATTTGATTACAGGCAAAATCTCAATGAGTCTTCATGTTGTGAGTGGAGTGGCAACTTGGTTGCTCATCCTTAGCCTTCGAGTTGAGACTTTTATTTATCAAAAATGAAAATTAAATTCTGAAAATATGGTCTTCCCGATTTTCTTAACAAACTTCCTTGATTTTGATTTTACTTCTAAGGTGTGGGAGAATGTAATTTATCTGCAACAAAGTAAGAATGTAGCTCTGGAAATAGCTGCATCAAAGAGGCTATGGCAGGTAACTGCACCAAAACCCATACAGGATGATAGTTTGAAACCAGCATCAAGAGTCAGATGCTGGGTCGAAATGGAGCAATTAAGAGACCCGACCCGAAACGTCGTCTATCCATTCCCTCCACAGATGCAGCCTGATTTGCCAAGCTCCTCCAGCACTGTGTTGTGCTCCAGATTCCAGTTCCATCCATCTTCACCATTACACTTGCTGAGATAAGATGGTGGACACGTTAATCAGGCTGTTTTCAATCCAGTTACCGAAAAAATACCCAGCTGAAAAACAACTGAAGGCATCAATTTCAATGGTGCACTCTGTTCAGATTAAATAAAAATAACAACATAATCATATTATGTACCACAAAACGATTTTATTTTATTTATGAAGTTACGCACAGAAACAGAGGTATTTGAGATCTCAAATAATATGGAATGTTCATGAAATATTTAAAATAAATAGTATCTGTAAGTGCCTTCCTCGAGCACCAACTGTAGGAAATGCCCAGTCTCTTGTCTTCTGCCGACGAGTGTCCACCATGGCAGGTCCACGAGTGCCAAGACCAACAGGCTGATCAGTTGACATTCTGACTACAAATAAAACCCATTCACAACAGTAGCATTACCCTTTTCTACTTTATTCGTTGTTGTCATCTCTTATTTCTTTAATAATAGTTATTAAATTTTGAAGTCCAAAGATATAGCCAGTGTCCTGCCCTTCATGAACTACACTGTCTTCACCAAAATACTTGCAAGTCATGTGAGCAAAGTCAATCATGCGGACATCAACCATGCTGCTGGCAGAGTTCGAGTAAGCATAAGCTCCCGCAGACTCATCAGCCGACTCTTCAGAAAGGTCTTCCGAGTATTCAGAATCAGAATCCATTGTCGACTCCTTGCCATCATAAATGATAAGCAGGGAACTAGAATAGAAACGATAGGACTCCCGCTTCTCTAATACAGATTTGAGTTCAGAGAGTTTTTTCAGAACAGGTTCAAAAAGGTCCCTGCGCAAATACTTTCCATTATTAAAAAATTGGTAAAGTGCATCTTTGAACCCTTGAACAGAAAGTTTCCTTCCGTGATATTTGTTCATAAACATAAGTTGGACGGAGTCCAGTTGATATACCTAGAGAGAAAAAGGACAATGCGTATTACAATTGCTTTCCAATTATCAACTTTTAAAAAGACTGATTTACATTTGAGAAAAAAGCTTTCAGCAGCATTATCAACTCCCAAGGAAAAGTGTAGGACCAATGTCAGTTTTAAAAATGCACAAATAGTTGAACACAACTATTTTATCCTTTTGAACAGGGCGCATAGCGAACTCAACCAAATACATCTGGATCTCTGTTAATTTTGGTTACAAAATGTCTTTAGCTAAATTATCAATTAGGCTACACCATATTGGCTAACTAAACCAACCACAATTGATAGGATGGAAGTCCCAGTGGTAAATGTGGGGGATGGTTACTTGATCTAAAATTAAACAACACATTTCAGCTATATTAGTAAATAGAACACAAAGACTTGGGAGCAATAAGCCATGTAATATGACAGACTACAAATCTGTTTATGAACAATTTTCACAGCAGGTTACTAACATTCTTTCTTTGTGTATCCAAGTAATTAAAACCAAATGCCTCTTGAAAATAATGCACAATCCATTTCCTCATGGCAGCATGTAAGATTTTTCCTCCTTTAATCTTGACTTAGCTGAACAAGATTTTTGATTGAATTGAAGTGTCAGAATTAAAATCATACGCTAGCAGTTTTTAAATTTGCTGCTCTTTTTTAGCTGCTGAGGATGTTTGAGGAACGTAGCAATATTGTGCAACTGAATAAACTTTTAAAACATTTTATTTCATTGGATGCTTCCACTGGTAGGAGAGTCTATGACCAGAAGGCATAGCCTCAGAATAAAATGACATACCAATAGAAAGGAGATGAGGGGGAATTTATTTAGTCAGAGGGTGGTGAATCTGCAAAATTCATTGGCGAAGGCAAGAAAATGGGGTTGAGAGGAAAAGATAGATTAGCCATGATTGAATGGTGGAGTAGACTTGATGGGCCGATTGGCGTCATTCAGCTCTTAAAACTTACGAACTATTCAAATATACTTTTCTCTGAGGCAAGATTTAAAAAAAAAAAATGGCTAGCAACAGTTGTTTCACTGGATAGTGGTTCTATGGGATCAAAGTTCACAAGATGA
The DNA here is from genome assembly GCA_038087875.1 of Malacoraja senta. NCBI lineage: Eukaryota > Metazoa > Chordata > Chondrichthyes > Rajiformes > Rajidae > Malacoraja > Malacoraja senta. The sequence continues at coordinate 85,764 of JAXLNO010006129.1, read as the reverse complement.
TCTCAAACTTCTGCCCTGGTTGATAAATTGAGTGTCATAATTGAGTTGCAAAATTCAATAAAAAACATCTGCGTTTATAGCACTTAATATGTAGTTGACAATGTGTCAAGAACTAGTTCCTCACAGTAGCTATCAATATTTATTGGGGAATCTTATGTAATCAGAAATGATTGATAACAAATGTTAATTCCTTCATCCCCAGCATCTCCTGCTTTAATCAAAGCAACTATTCCTAATAGACAAGACCTCTTTACTCTCCCACCTGCTTCCCTTAGGTATGACATTTACTATGCATACCTGCATTCCACAGACTCTGACACCAATAACAGCTGAAGTGCTTTGCTGACATTTACGGATTTGATTCGCTTTCTTTTCCTCGGAAGCATCATCTCCATGCTGGCGAGTTCCCATTTTTAAGTCCAGAACACATGGAACTTCATACCGACAGGTTAGATTTTCCAATAAAATAAATTCTGACAACGGCGTTAAGGTTAAATACAGATTTTCAGAAATTAGGCTGAATTAGGCCAGTGTGATAATTTTGAAATACAATGCAGTAAAAAAGTTATGTTTAAGCACAACTAAAAATTAATATTTACATAAAATGTATATGCAAATTAAGGGTCAAGTTAAAAAATAAATTTCTGCAATTTCACTAAACATATCGATCCAAATAGGTAAAAATTGTCTGTATTTTACAATTCACTGGGCAATTAAAATCAAATTGTGTTTCTGATTTTCTTTTTGTGCTTTTGTAATTGAATTCTGTCCTTGATTTGTGTATTGTGGTGTTTTTATATTTAATTTATTCCGACTATGTGTTTTGTATTTTTGTGATTTTATGTCTTGTAAGGTGTCCTTGGGTGTTAGAAAGGCGCAAGCAAATAAAATGAATTATTATTATTAATTATATGGAAAAAACACAATGTTCAACTTAAGTTTTTGATTGGAAGCTGTGGCGTTGTCCAAGGTGGTGTGATTTTTTTAATTTGCAGACGGCACAAAAAGAAAATCAGTGATGCTGTGAATAGCAAGGAAGGTTGTCAAATTCTATTGCAGGATATAGATTAATAGAAAGTTGGGCAGAGCACTGGCAGATGAGATTTAATCTAAACAAGCGTGTGTTGATATAATCTGGGAAGTCAAATAGGGGCAGGACATATACAATGAACGACGAGGTACTTTAAAAAAATGTTAATGTGAGGAGGAGTTTTAAAGGAATCTGAGTTTTTATTTTTTATTTTTAGAGACTAGCTGATAGAACTCGTATCCAGGGGTTTTGGTGAAATCAAATACAAATCTCTATTTCAAAGGCATTTAGACAAAGTATCAGCAAGGCATAGAAAAATACTGTCTTAATCTGGGCAAATTGGATTAGTGTGGATATTCAAACACATCAGTGTAGATGTGGTGGGTTGAGCAGCCCATTTCTGTACTGTACAACAAATTTTTGATAATTAATTTGCTTTGCTGATAGTTCTAAAGTCCTGCAAGAAAGCGTCTTCCTTTCAATGCTGATTATATTTTTAAGTCCACAATTTATAAGATTTCCATTAATTGATGGCCGGGTGACTACAATGGAATACCACAGCAAAGTTGTTTATGCCTCAAGAGCAGCCATTATGCTCAAATACAGATCTAATACCACCCCTAAACCCCCCCCCCCCCCCCCCACCACCACCTCAACCCACTTATATTCAAGAAAATTAAAGCACGGATGAAGTATACGGTTTGGATAGATTGTGCATGAAACCCCAGATTGTTGCAAAAATCCCATCCAATTCATAAAATGTTTTTCAGGAAAGGGAACCTGACATTTGTGTGTATGACAGGGAAATGAAATTAATTATCAGCCTCGCAAATGAAAAAATAACGTGTATGATATACACTTTTTGTAAGAAGTCATGCTGAATTTCCAAGTTGAATCCCAAAAAGGGGAGAAAAAAAAGAGCAGAAGAGCACAGGCACACACTCACACCACATGCGAAAGATGCAGGAGGGCACTTCACTCTCATGGCACAATGATTTTAAAGGATACTGTATTGGTTTCTATGTTTGGCGTTATCCTTCATACGTTTCAACTGTTGCTGGTGACACTTCATGCTCCAAGGGTTATGCTTTACCTTCCCAGACTTCTTCTCTGCACTGTAAAACAACACCTCAGACTTCTTGGATTCAAATTCCTCGTCTAGTTTATGGCTACAACAGAAAAATAAATTATCCGTTAGATTCACTGTCAATTCTACAGAGAAGTTAGTTAATTAAAATTAAATATCAAACAGGGAACTTGAAGCTCCATCTCTTTACTACTTCAAAAAACTTTACTTTTTTTATGTAAGGAAAAATAATGTGGAAAACAAGCAACAAATTGGACATAGACAAGTTGCTGCATGACTGTCCACCTAATGGACCAGAGATGAAGCCCAAATAAGTTTAAAATTATGTTTAAAATCTCCATAATAGATGAAAGTCAATGAAATGCTACTTAAACCAACCTTTTCATTTTTTCTTCTTTCCTGTGTTGCCTGACCCGTTCTTTGCTATAATTGTCATTTTCTAGTAACACAGGTTTTTTATTACTCCACTTTATTAGCTTATTTTTGGGTTCACATTCGGAGTTATCTACATTTTCCAAATCAGCTTGGTCCCCCGTTAGTGGGTAGGCGATTAAACACAGATTTTCTTCTTCATCTTCTTCAAAACTTACAGAAACAACGCCTACAAGAACAGAAAAGCCAACAATTGTCAGGTGGGCAGAAAACAGCCATTAAAAACCTTAGCACCTAAATTAGTCATTTGATTGTACAGAGTAACAGCAACAACAAAACAGCCTGTTTGCTTACCCAAGCCTTCAGTTTTTAATGCAGTTGCGCCGCCTCTGAACCTAACAAATATCAAAAAAACTAGACAGACATCTTCGTAATCTGGAAAAATATAAACTTCCAATTTATAGACACCCACCCCAAACACTGCACAAACATCAGCATATAATAAAGTAGGAGTCAATAAAACGAGAGAGACAAATAGACTTGAGGAAGTTGTTTATTGGAATTGAAGTTACTTTTTGTGCAGTTTATTGAGTAAATGTATGCAATAGAGCAACATGGAAAATACTTCATCCAAATCTTGGAGGTCAATAAACTACAGTTTTCCAATTATGAAACAGAGCATAGCAATGCACATCATAAAGCCAAATAGTAAAGAGGCTGATGCAGAACAGTGAATACAAAGCTTGCTGTAACTTTCTGACACAGTGAACTACAGAATCTTTGAAAGCTTTGTCAAACTTGGGTAAACTGCAATTACGAGACAGACAAACAGCACATAATCCCTAAACAAACCCTATTACTCAACATACAATTACAAAAATAAAGTCAAGAAAATGTATTACATTGCAATTATGAAAAAGGATACCAATTAGATTTTTTCCATTTATTGTTCTGCAATTCATTGTAGATGTAGTGCAATCCCACCACCAAACCACAGTCAATGACCTGTGCTTGCTTCTTTGCAAGTTCATTGAAGAGGTCTGCAAGTAAATCTGAGGCCAGTCTTTGATTTGGCTCAATGAGTTAAAGAATTTGGTTCAGCTGTTGTTGGTTGACTGCTGCTTCAATCCTAATATCGTCTTTTTTTGAGCATTCCAACAGCAGACTGAATGGGTCTTTGTCATCCTGCACGACTGCCAGACAGAGCATTCTGGATGAAGGAACCCGTAGTTCAGAGCCGTTAATAGCTGGCCATGGTGTGTAAACATCAAGAATGGACCTAACCAGGGGGTGGCCGAACCCAGGTTGTCCTTCAGACAGGCAGGGTTAACTAAGGGAAGCATGGACAAGGACTAGGGTTTTATCCTGGAAAACAAACATGATGGAACGAAGGGGAGCTGTCAGCCCCACCTTCTTCCAAAGCACAACACAAAACAGCCCTTCATTCACATTTTACACATTAAATTGATTGCAAACTTAACATTTTCTTAGCAACTGCTTATCTTTTAAAACATTATTCACTATAACATTAAAGCCTTAAGTCCATCTAAAAAAATACTTCATCTTTCACATCAAAGCATTCCAATGAATGTTATGATTAACATATTTACTGTTATGGTAAAATACTATTATCCATGTTCCAGAACTGAACTTAACCTAATCATATTACTTTACTGTGCCAAATATGAACATAAACTAATCTGTGAACATTACTTTCTTTCCTCTTATATTAAAACTGCATGAGATTGCAACATCGAAATGTTGTCACTTACTGTACTAGGAACTTCCCCAACTACAGCCTACAATGGAACTGGCCGACTCACACACCCTGGTGGAGCTAGTTGTTCCAGTCGGTCCTGTTCTAGATGAAAGGCGGCAGACTGCTGCTTTTCCAGCTTTTACCTCAACTTTAAAAAGCCTGCTAAAGCCTACTGAAATCGTTAGAGAGAGAAAAGCTCCAGCGGTTTCATTTACAATTCAATTTAATCAAAAAAATCCATAACAATTTTGCAAAACTGCCAAGTCTTTACATTCAAAATCTATTTCATAATCAAGATCATAACCTATAACACTTTACATATTTTAACATTTTCTTCACCTTTGATGAACTTACCTCCATCAGCAGACCCACTAAAGTATAGAAGAATACAGGCTATTCAATCGTCACGCAACTACACTGCGATCTAGCTGGCAACTGGACCCCACCTGTCAGATCACGGCTTTCATCTGATAAATTTGAAAGAAAAACAAGACAAATTTTCTTTGTCCCACCCTCCCAAAGTACCCAAACACCATAACAGATTTGTACAACAATAAAGGAGAAAAGGCCAAAATAAAAACATATATACAATTTTCGTAGATGTGTTTGCACATACCTTTATATTGTGGTGTAAACCGGCGCATCTCTGGAGGCAGTGTCTCATAAAACTGATGCTCTCGCTGAATAAGGGGTTTGCAAATGGTCTTGTCATTGAAGCGGAGGACACAAGAATGCCCTCCAACCTGGTGAACAAACGGCTCTAGGAGGACTCCCTTTGCATAGTTCTCCACTTCCATTGCTCCTAGTGCTGGGCTCATCCTTAAAGCACATTAGACAAAACAAGTACAGCAGGCTGTATGAAGTCTGTGGCTACAAGCTGACGTTTCTTAATCCAAAGGATGGCTGATTATAGCGCCAGGATCCTGCAATAACAATAGAATTCCAAGTGTTTAGGTTCCTTCAATTGCACACAAAAATAAATTCTCCTTGAAGCAAACCACGCAAGCATTCCAGTAAATGATCTTTTAGTAATCTGAAGCACAACTGAGCTGAACCACTGGGAAGGGCAATGAAATACTGAACTGTGAGGTCACACACAGATAAAACACTGATCCAATTATACTCCTCCTACATCACAAAGTGTGACCAATTGACTGCCACTTACTTTCAGTGGGAAGGCCATGGCAGTGAGCCAGATAAGGAATAAGGGGTGGTGAAAATGGAACACTGCTGCTCTCAGCTGGTTTGCATCGACTTCACAGCATTTGGCAAGATCAAAGTGCAACGTCAATGTACACAGATATGAACTATCCTGGTCAAATGCAATAGCGTCTTGCCTTTGTGGTCAAGATGAATAAAACTTTAAAAAAGGGCTGCAAGGTTTAAAAGTAGTACCAGATTTAAAAGTAGTACCAGATATTTCAGGAGTAAAATGACCACTTCTGTAAAAAACAATTGTGTGTGCGCTTCAGACTCTCCTAAATGAGAATGGTAAACATGATCCTAAAGGGATTGCAAAGGTGAGCTGAGACTGAATTGAATGAACCCTGTCTGTTCCGAACTGAAGACTTCTTAAGTTGAGAAATCATGATCCCTAAATGTTTTATACGTTAAAAACAGAATTTGTCAACGGAAAACAGTCTTTTTTTTTAATGTACTTTGAGAATTATTTACAGTCACTTTGGCTTCATATTGGAATACAGCTTTGGCAATGCTGCCTTTGCAGAGCAGATACTGTAATAAAACTTTAGTTTTATTAGAAGTAATTTTAGTATAGTGAAAATTAGACATACAACAAAAATAAGCATTATAGTCTCCCAAAGGTTTACAATCGGTCAAGTAATGAGAAACTCGTGATTCTGGAAGAAAATGAGAAAAATACTAATAGCACATTCAAGCAAATGTACAACAATCAAAATATTCACTGTTGTTAAGTTACAGACCTGCTTAAGTATTCTCCTAAACGATTTCCAGCTGTACTTTTTTTTAAATGAAGGGTTGAGTACAAAGAACAAAATGTCAATACTCCACTTTGGAAGGACAAAGTACAATAAACTTTTAGAATTCAGATCTAACCAAAGTCCAAGACAAAGGGTTTCAGAACTAACATTCCAAGCATAAATGGTGCCATCTGCTGAGTCACGATTAACCACGATCAGAGACTGGTAATTTCACCAAAAAAGTCCGTTCTTTATGCCAAAAGCATATCATTCTAACAGCAGAAAATAAAAAGGCACATCACGTGCATTCCTTAATGATGAACCCAACAGTCACAATTTCATTGAATCAGAGCACAGAAATGGGGCCTATCATCCCCACCTCAACTATGCCAACAATCCCAATCTACACTAATCCTATTACCTTTATGCTCATATTCCTCCAAGTTGTTCCTACCCAACTCCTGGTCAAATGCCTTTTAAGATGTTAAAGAAGGAACTGCAGTCTGAAGAAGGGTTTCAGCCCGAAACGTTGCCCATTTCCTTCGCTCCATAGATGCTGCTGCACCCGCTGAGTTTCTCCAGCATTTTTGTGTGCCTTTTAAGATGTGATTTTATTAGGCCTTCACCACCAGCTTGTTCCATAATAATCACATCCCTGTTCCATAATAATCACATCTCTCAGTTTTCCTTGAAATTTATCCCCTCACCTTAAATGTACACCTTCCAGTACTAGACACCCCTGCCTGATGAACTATCTATCCTATTTATGTCCTATTCTATCCATTTGATAAATAGATGTATTAATGATGAAATAAATGATTTTGGGTAAATATCCTACTGCATATTATTCTATGTGTTTATTTTTGTCAATGTAAGGACGGGGTATAGTGAATAACTATTGAGGCATACAATTCCATACACAAATGCAACATGCAAAAGTGCAAAAATGAAAATAGGCATTCTGCAGAATATTGTGTTATAGTTAGAGATTAAAAAATACAAGTGCTGCAGATTGGGAAGATTTTGCCCGAATGTGAGCGATGTAACTGAAAATACTGAGGGTTGAAACCAATTACACCAAAAATCAGTGAACTTAGTCAACTCATTCCAACCAGGTCCACAATCTTTTAGACTTCTCAATGGTACAGCATATTTGGACACTAGCAAATCTTACCCCAATACAAGTTATGTAAATTTGACTTCTTCCCCACCCCACTTCATCGGTTAATCAGCTGCATGCTATTTTCAGGTTGTCCTATAATTGTAAGTTTTGATCTGCATTCAAAATATTAATGCCTACTATAATTCTTCATTCAGTACATCTCCCCCAACTTGCATCAATTGATAAAAATCTCAACTTTCTGCTATGATTTGCTGTGCAGAGAAATGCAATGAACCACATTTTCCACTGTTTAAACAGTCAGGATTCAGATCAGTATACCAATCCTTCCTCTTGTGTATCTGAAAACATCCTTGAGGACAGTGGTCACCTCCTGCCTCTTTGCTTAAGTGAAAACACCAACTGCAAAACAGCTAGGCAATTTTCTCTTATATCGATTCATACTGAGCAAATTGAAGAATTAGCATTCTCAACGTAATTTTTTTTTGCGCAAATAAGATTTTATTGAAATGCAGGGAGTATGGTTATGCATCACAAATTAAAAGACTGCGAACATACTGCACAGTTATCACACTGCATAGTTCAATGCACTGTGTGGGTTTCCTCCGGGTACTCCGATTTACTCCCACATTCCAAAGACGTGCAGGTTTGTAAGTTAATTGGCTTCAGTAAATTGTCCCCAACATGTTGAACATAGGTGATTGTGGGTCACATGGACGTTGGGCCAAAAGGCCCGTTTCCACTGCGTGCCTCCAAACTAAACCACTTGGTTGAAGGGGTTAAAAATGTGTTAATATCAATAACTTGAAAATTCAAGTGTGCATGAAACTAAGATTGCCAGAAAATCAAAACAAACACGGAGGCAGCATTCAATGATTGCCAAATGTGGTTTAATTTATGGTTTTAGGACGAAACATAACATTCCATTACAAATTACATTCCTAAAATGTAAAATTTGTTAAAATGTAATTGAAATAAATTTGAAGCAACTTTGTGGTGAAAATCAATACAGACAAATTTACAACTAGACCCTTTAATTATACCCCTAACTCAACCAACTGGATTGTACTATTTAAAAAATGTTTGACCTTCAAATGTGATTCCTATTTGCAAAATATGTATCACTGCCACATTGACGATCCTTCAGAAATCTTATACGCAAGATCCATTTAATAACCAATGTAATTCCACATCATTTAAAGAGTATAACATTTACTAGGATTATCTATCCAATCTGAACCAGTGCTTTGAAGACTCATACAGTCAAAAAATAAAAGTTGCATATTATGCGTAAGAGGGAACTGTAGATGCTGGTTTACTCCGAAGCTAGACATAAAATGCTGGAGTAACTTAGCTGGTCAGGCTGAGAGACCCATCATCGGGGAGACCCCTTTATCAGGTACCGAGAGAAAATAATGCATTACTGCAAACTTTTGGGAACCCACGTTCATCATCAATTCCCATCCGTCAACATTATAGGACATTATTTTCACATGCACCAAACTTTTTTATTTTTATATTAGCCATGTTATCTCATGGTTGGATGCTGTTACCAACTAACAGCCAAACCTCAACGTTAATCAGCACAGTGAATTAAGAGTGCACACAACTTACTCTGTGCAGAAGTGAGGAAGCAATACTGGATTTCAATAATCCAATTTGGAACATGCTAAACCAACTTCCTGCATATGATAAATAAAATATAAAAGCATAGAGGAAAAACAAGCGGGAAAACAAGCCTCAAATTGCTTGTTGTAATGGAAAAATGTAATCCAGAAAAATGCACACACCACTTTCTTAGAACAGGTGATCAGCACAAGGCTTAATTTAAGGTACATTATAGGCTAAAGTGCCGAACGTCATTTATACAAAATTACTTTTCATCAGCTAATCTGGCGACTGGCATCAAAAATATCTACCACAGAAAAAATAGTTTAATAATGAAGGGCAGATCAGCAAAAGCAATTGTGAACATATAGTGTTATAAACACATTTAGAATAAACATTGAATTGGCCAATCTTGTGGTAAATGTCAATAGTTCCACAGCAAACTGCAGGTATTTACCCTGCAAACTGGAGCAGAGTTAGTACTTCAGCAAGTCTGAATTTATTTACAGACCTAGTAGATTATATAACCAGGTGAAATTTTAGTAGTACAATTTTGACCTCACTTTCTTATTTTTGAAATATTTCAATGTAAAGTGTTAACTATCTCTCTTTTTTTAAGCAGCCAGCCAAGTCACATATTGGTCTACATGAGGATATTTATTAATTAAATATAAAATTAAGGATAGTGAACACTTAAGAAATCATGATCTTTCCAGACTCACTCATTGATTGGCGAAGGATTTTATGTAATAATAAAAACAGCAATTTATGGATTAACAAACAGAAAAACATTAGGTAGTTGAAGAAATAGACAGGTAAGGAACAGGCTGATCATATGGAGCTAGAATCTCTATGGAGCACAAATGTATAAACATTTCCATGGTGCAATATTTATGCAGCTCAAATATTATTGCAAAACTTACCAGTGCTTCTACTTTCTTTAAAGTTTAATGAGATTCAGTAAATCAAATACTCCAACTTCCACAAATGCATTGTTGAAAGAACCAATTGTTGCATCATGGCCTGGTCCAACAAATCCAACACACAGGATGCAAGAGGCTGCAAAGTGGTGGACTCAGCTTGGTCCATCACAGGCAGAGCTCTCCCATCAATGAAAGATTCAAGACAAAGTACTACCGCATGACAGTAGCATCTGGTAAGGATCCATCATTCAGACCATGCTCTCTTCTCACTGCTACCATAGGCCATGAGTATAGAAACCTAAGGTCCCACAAGACCAGGTTCAAGAACTGTTGCTTTTCTATAACCATCATGTTCTTCACCCAACCTGCATATTCTTAATCCTATCTCAGCAACAGAACACCTCTACTTGTTTTCCAAGTGCTTTGCACGCCCTTGTTTTTAATTTTTTTAACTTGGTAGAAATGCAAATTCAAATACATCTTGGGAAGTTTTACTCTAAATTTGGCAGACATGTGCTTCAATTTAATTCCCTATTTTAACGTATGAAAAGGTACGTTGGGGTGAAAGGGAGGAGTGGGGGTGAACTGAGGTAAGAACTCAAGAATGGAGGTCAGAATAATGCAATGTCAATTAAGGTTCAATAGGTCAACTGAGCCATTATTTATTCTAACAAATGTTCTCAAAGAGATTTCAATAATCTTACAATTTATATTAACCAGATAACCACAAGAGGAAGATATTAAAAGTATAAGCAAACATTATTTACGATATTTGTGAAAGCCAGAAAGCCAAAGAGAGTACCACCACCACCACTCCCTCCACACAGATGTGCACAGGGAGATACAGCTAATGGGAAGAAAGCAAATGACTAGGCCACAGCAATAGATGACTATGTCACAGAATATAAAGAGATTAATAATAGACCAATGATTACAATTTCAAAACAGAATTTTTAGATTAAAAACAAAGAACAATTAAACTCCAGGAAGCCTAGCAAATTAAGAAGCCATGTGAGATATTATATGGTTTAATTGATTTCAAGGTACAGTAAAATTCTGATGTTACTTTCCTATTGTTTGGAAATTCAGATAGTTTGGCATCTGACTCACCTGGTTCTATTTTCCATGCAACCTTTACTCTCGCTGAGTACATGGGAACATTTATTATGCTGTGCAGTACCTATAAATGATTTTAAAATGTACAGGTGTGTTAATAGCAGCAATATCCAGTAGTCTAGAAAATTGATAGAGACAAAATGCTGGAGTATTCTGAAGAAGGGTTTCAACCCGAAAAGTCACCTATTCGTTCTCTCCAGAGATGCTGCTTGGATGCTGGAATTACTCCAGCATTTTGTTTCTATCTTCAGTTTTAAAACAGCATCTGCAGTTCCTTCCTACACAGTCTAGAAAATTGGCCTGTCTGGCACCAAAGTCCTGAGATTGCCAGACTTTGTTCTGCATTTTGATCTAAAGCTCAAGAATGATTTCCACTGCAAACCCAGTATCAATCTCTCCATTCTGTCTATACCCATCTAAATTCTGTAAACTGCATTGCAAAATCTAATATTCAGTATTTAAAAGTGTTCCAGCTAAAGTAAATATTTTGATCTAAATATAAAACACAGCCAACATTGCATGAAAAACCACCGATTGCAGGCTACTATTTTAATTATGCATAACGACTACAGTGTACCACTTTCAAAAACCACAGTATGAATATCTAATTTAGCAATGACAAAAATAGTTGATATATCAAACCGAAGATTTTCCACAATGTAGTACTTTAACAAGTTATCTTGCAGCAATAAAATGCCAAAGAAAGGAAATCATTTTAAAGACTTGGGAACAATTAACCACGTCATTACGCTTTGTTGCTCAATATAGAGCTAAAAAGCAGGCATTCTTTTGCTAGATTTTAAGAAACACGAAATACAATGCTCTGAAATAATATTTTAAGGAGAAGCTCCAGGTGAAGACTAAAATGGCAAATGTTACTTTCAAGTTGATTTCTTCTACAGCTACAACAGTAGTTGAGCAGATCACTGGGGAATATAAACAATTCCAGTGCAAAATAAATACAATGCACAAAGATACTGAACAGCTTTGCTTAAAGAAATGTAAGCACATGCATGTTACAATGATTTCTAGGACTCACTGACAATAAAACATTTCCTTATTTTCAAGTCAAATTGATCTATGCATGCAGATTACCTTAAGAACACCCATAGACAATGCAATCTCAGAAACTGCAAACACATTAGTTATCGTTCTAAATCTCATCACTTCAAAAGCTGAAAATATCATCCATCTCAAATACTTACAAAGTAAACTTAACCACCTCTGCTACTCTGAATATGCACCAGCCAATGCAACATCTTCCTTGCTAAAGGTAGACAAAAAATACTGGAATAACTCAGCGGGACAGTAGGATCTCTGAAGAGAAGGAATGGGTATTATCATTTTGGGTCGAGACCCTTCATCAGGCCGAGTCAGGGGCGAGGGAGACGAGAGATATGGAAGGGTATGGTGTGAAAACGACAGATCAAAGCATACGATGAACAAGGAAATGTAGAATGGTTCATTGTTGGCTGAGGGGAAGGTGACAACGAGGCATACAATCAGTAAAATTAATCAGGATGGTGAAACCAGTTGGAGAACTAGGGTGAGGGAGGGACAGAGAGAAAGCAAGGGTTACTTGAAGTTAGAGAAATCAATATTCATACCACTGGGTTGTAAGCTGCCCAAGCGAATAAGAGGTGCTGTTCCTCAAATTTGTGTTGGGCCTCACTCTGATAGTGGAGGCGGCACAGGACAGAACGGTCAGTGTAGGAATGGGAGGGGGAGGTAAAGTGTTTAGCAACCGGGATATCCCATAGGCCTAGGCAGGCTGAGCGAGGTGTTCAGCAAATCTAGGCAGTTCTTCCTTGCCAAGTCTTTTACATGAGAAAATGTTGCCCCCCCCCCCAATAAAATCGATCTACAGGAATTGTATGTAGTTTTGCAAAATACTCATATTTAACAGCTAAGAAACAGGATGCATGTGTCAAAAAATGTACAGATGGTACAAAATAATGTACACCAACTAGATCCCAAAACAGAATTAGAAACACAGCCAACTCTACATGATCTCGTGACATAAATGGACATACAAAGAATTGTCAATTCATAATATATTAACAAAGCTCTTGTGATTATACACTCCATTCATTTTGAAATATGTAGCTAATATCTACAAACTTTACATTTAAGTACAATTTTCAAAGATAAATTGGCAAAGGCCTTAAATAGCGTATGCACCAATACAGTCCTTTTAAAATGCAGGACACAATACAGTGCAATTTCACTCAAATTCATTCCATCTATTTCATATTGACAAGTGTTTAGTAGAAAAACAGCCATATTTGTGTAAGTTCCAACACCAAACACCCAACCCCCAGTCAATATCTACTTTGGCTCCAAATCCAGAATGAAAATTTACTTGAATATAAAATGGAAGTTTGCTTAATAAACAGATTAAAAAATCCAGATTTTCATCGGCAATGGAGAACCATTAGTGAAGAGGCCAAAGCAGCCTTTTTGGTACAAAGGATCTAGACAATTGCAAGTCCAACTCCATTTAAATAATCAAGATTCTGAACTAGTCTACTGCCAAGGAACATGGGATGGGTCCAGGTTATAAAAACATTCCAACAGAACTTCTTAAAAAAAAAATCACAATAACTCAACACAAATGTATGATTACAAAATAGTTCCTTCATTTGCAAAATGAAGAATGCTATGCCTTACCACTTTTCTTTTTAAACATAAAAATGTAGGACACATTCACTTACCGAATTCACCAATGCAAGGTTGATCCACACATACACACTTCTGATTTAAATAGACGAACAAACTTATATTCCTTAAACGCTTAACTGATTAAAAGTAAGCTGTATCAAAACAACATAAAATGACAGTGCTCCAAACTAAATGCAATAAAAACTGGGACTATTTCAAAAAGGAATTGGAAAATTGAAGACGGGTCTCAACCCGAAATGCCACCCCTTCCTTCTCTCCAGAGACGCTGCCTGTCCCGCTTACTCCAGCTTTTCGTGTATCTTTGGAAAATTGCTAAAACAGACTGAATTTTTGATGTATCTATGTGAATCTGGATTTTATCATGTATAGCTTCAAGAAAAGCATCCAATGACTAGTATAGAAGTCACTAAGTCATGTTGCAGCGTATAAAACGTTGGTTCGGTTGCTTTTGGGATACCGTGTGCCGTTCTGGCTGCCATATTATAAGAATGTGGAGGCTTTGGAGAGGGTGCACAAACCGGGAAGTTGCCTGGATTAGAGAGTATTAGTTATAAGTAAGTAAGTACGTTTATTGGCCAAGTATTCAGATACAAGGAATTTGCCTTGGTGCTCCGCCCACAAGTAACATGACATACAGTGACAGTTACGAATGACTCAGAAAACACTAAACATTAATAATAATAAAACATTAATGATAAAACACCATTGATCAAGCATGTGAACCAACAAAATACCAGATCAAAGGGAGGCTACAGATTTTTGGCTGTTGAGTAGAGCAACTACTCGTGGATAAAAACTGTTTTTATGTCTGGCTGTGGCAGCTGTGACAATCCGGAGTCGCCTTCCAGAGGGAAGTGATTCAAAGAGTTTGTGGCCAGGGTGAGAGGGGTCAGAAATGATCTTGCCCACTCGCTTCCTGGCCCTTGCAATGTACAGTTCATCAATGGAGGGAAGGTTGCAGCCAATAACCTTCTCTGCTCATTGAACGATTCGCGGCAGCCTCTAGGTGTCGTGCTTGGTGGCTGAGACAATCCAGACCATGATGGAGAAGGTGAGAACAGACTCTACGATGGCCGTGTAGAATTGGACCATCATTGCCTGTGGCAGATTGTTTCCTCAGCTGCCGTAGGAAGTACATCCTCTGTCGTGCCTTTTTGACTGTGGAGTCGATGGTAGCCCCCCACTTAAGGTCCTTGGAGATGATGGTTCCCAGGAACTTAAAAGACTCCACAGATGTGACTGTGGGTGTTATTGATGGTGAGTGGTGGGGTGGGGTTATAAAAAGAGATTGGATAAACATGGGATTGTTTTCACTGTAGCAGAGATGGAGGAGCGACCCGATGGAAGTTCACAAGATGACAAGACGGGATAGGGTAGTATTTTTTCAGAGGGTGGAAGTGCTAAATACTAGAGGGCATAGCTTTAAGATGGGAAAGGGAAGTTTTAAGATGAGCGAGGCATGTTTTTTGAAGCACAGAATGGTAGTTGCCAAGCACGTACTGCAATCAGGGTGATGGCGGAAATAGATAAGATGGTGATGTTAGGAAGCATTTGGACAGTCACATGAAGATATAGGGAATGAAGGGATGCAGGCAGATAGGAATAGTTTAATTTGGCATCAGTCATCATGGATCAAACAAAGGACCTGTTCATGTGCTTTACTGTTCGATCTTAATTCCAATGCTGCGTTTAAATTGTAGAACTATCCACCCACAGGATCTCAGATGAGTATTTAAATACCCACTTCACAATTAAAGGCTGAATGTCATTTACATTGCTTTAGAAAGGTTCGTAAAAGCATTATTTCCCTGTTTTTTTAAAACAATTTAATGATCACCAATCATCCATAAAACCCACTCGCAAATAGAAATGTACTTTAAGAAACAATGCTTGAACATTTTTTTTATCCCTGTAAAGTTGCATGGATTTAGTTTGATGGAAGGCTAAATAGATCATTCAGATCATTTTACTTTCTAGCCAAACTTAAAAGAAAGCTTTGTGTTAGAACTCAAGTGCTTTTAAAATAGAACCGGCAATGTTAGTTGTGAACAATAGTTTCAAATAGTTTGACTACAAAATGATCATGCAACTCTTGATGATCAGATGGATATGTACAGATTTCCTGACCTTATAATTAAGGTAGCAATAGAACTTGTGAATTACAATTCAGTATCTACCTAATAAATACTTTAATTAATCATTAAGTTTTGATAAGTGTATAACCATAAGATCAAACAGTTATCACTAGTTGTGCAATTCTAAAGTTTTTCCAGTGCTCTATACATTTACAAAATCACTCCTGCAGGAAACATAACATGTAGATATCTAAAGTTATATTTATAAGCAATTGAATGCCCAAGCTAAACGTGTTGCCTCATGCAATTTAAATGTTATGTTTGCAATATTAATAATGCAACATTTTATTCAAAGATGTATAGCAAGTTGCAACTCAACACAGTTCTCAATGTGTAAGAAGGAACTGCAGATGCAGGTTTAAACCGAAGATAAACACTTCTCAATTACTAGTTTTTGATGTTTTATATGGGTATTTTCATTGTTACATTAAAATCGTTAAGAAATCATTACGGGGTACCGTCTGCAAAAAAAACTCTAAAGCTGCAAGTTTCTGTGGTGACTCACGTGAGGTTACCTGAAAATTATTTTGGGAAGAAAAGTCAAAGTGTCTAATCAGTAATCCTCTTTTTTGGAGCAGTTTAATTGGTTTATTAAAATATACAACACCCATTTAACACATTCATTATTCTACAAATGGCAATAGTTCTAAAATAATTTACTCATAATTTACACTGATACTGAGCACCAAACCTAACAATGTCAATATTATAAATCTTTTACAGCTACCCAAGGTGCCTGCAGAGGGTGTAAGCTATGGGGAGAGGTTGAGGCTGGGTCATTATTCCTTGGAGCGCAGGAGAATGAGGGGTGATCTTATAGAGGTGTAGAGCGGGTAGATGCACACTCTTGCCCAGAGTAGGGGAATCGAGGATGTAGGTTCAAGGTGAAGGGGAAAAGATTTAATAGGAATCAGAGGAGTAACTTTTTCACACAACGGGTGGTGGATGTATGGAACAAGAGGAGGTAGTCGAGGCTGGGACTATCCCATCATTTAAGAAACAGTTAGACAGAAACAGTACATGGATGGGACGGGTTTGGAGGGATATGGACCAAGCACAGGCAGGTGAGACTAATGTAATTGGGACATGTTGGCCAGTGTGGGCAAGTTGGGCCAAAGGGCCTGTTTCCACACTGTATCACTCTATGACTCTGCAAAAGTGTTTAATTCTACCCATATTCAAAAAATACATTTAAAATGTTTTGCTTGATCAAATGAAGTGAAAGCACAAACATGTACACCACAAATAGTTCAGCAGAAAACATCTAGTACTAAATACAAACGCGAATCATTAAAGTTTCAGTTTCCTTTTTTGGGAAATTTGGAGCCACTTCTTCCTGGTAAATATACTTTGCAACAGTGGAATTTACATAGGAACAGGTCCTTTGACCAAAATGTCAGTACCGAATGATGCCAAATTAAACAATTCTTTTTTTGCATGCCCAAGACCCATATCCCTCCATATTCATGTGTCCATCTAAAAGCCTCTTAAATGCCACCATCCTACCAGCTACCACAACCACACATGGCAGCACATACCAAACTAAACTCGAAACTCTTGGACCTAGGACCCCCCTCTGCAACTTGATCCTGAATTCCACAGATACCAATGAGTCAGATATCACAATCATTATGGATAGGCAACTCTTACATAATTCTCAAAACCAGTGCCCTGCAAGGTGGCGTCCTCAGCCCCTTACTATACTGCCTTTATACACACAACTGTGCAACTAAGTTCTGCTTCTAACACCATCCACAAGTTTGCAGGTCACAACACTATAGTTGGCCAGATCTCAAACAATGGCGAGACGAAGTTCAGAAAGGTGAACGCGAACATGGTGTCATGACAACAACCTCTCCCTCATGCAAAATGAAGGAATTGGTCATCACCTTCAGGAAGTGGCATGGAGTACAAACTCTAGTCTGCATCAATGGCGCTGAAGGTGGTCGAGAGCTTCAAGTCCCCAGGTGTAAATATCATCTGCCATTTGATCAAGGACCCTTTTCACCCCAGATATTCCCTCTTCTCCCCTCTCCCATCAGGCAGAAGACAAAACTTTGAAAGCATGTACCACCAGATTCAGGAACATCTTCCTCCCAGCTTTATCAGACTAGACAATGATCCTCCCACAAGCTAGCCCCAATCTTCCAATCTACTTGATTGTGGATGATGGACTTTTCCTCTAATTGTAACAATGCTGTAAAACTATATTCTGCATGCTGGTATTTTTTCTCTTTGCATTTGTAGGTTAATTGCGTAATTGTAGGTTAATTGCGTCTGTAAATTGCCCCTGGTGTGCAGGATATTACGAGTGTACGGGGTTATCGCTGGCACAGACTCGATGGGCCGAAGGGCCTGTTTCCACACAGTATCAAAGTCTAAAGTTTATTATTATTGGCCAATATATTAATCCAGTTTGAATTGAAAATCTGGTAGCACATTGCACATAGTCCATGAAATAGTTGAAGTATGAATCAGCCCATCAAGCTATAGATTTTGTTATAAACCACTTAAGTCACGAGAGTAAACAGGAATCAGTACATACACACACAGAAATCTTGTTTTACCAGAAGGCCAGTGAAAGAACTGAAACCAAGTTCTAATCATTGCAACGAGCTAAACAACAGGTGTGCTGCCTGAAGATTAAACCTGAAACCAACCAGCATTGGAGATGCATGGTCGTAGTGATAAAATAAAGCAAGAACAATCACGGTAAGTAGGACAACTGAGGCAAGGCTTTAACAATTAATGGTGCACTTGATTCTATCAGTTATGACCAACTACATTAAAGATTGTAGTTAGCTTATGATTTGTATCACATGGTGGTGTGACATCCGTACAAGTTTGAAAAATGGTAACCTACAACTATCAGGTAATTTTCCAAACCATCTTTACAGTGAACAGATTAGGCAATATACAGTGCACAGTAATTACAACCTACAATCCACGCGTTAAATTGCATCCACAATTGCCTTATTTTTCAGGTACAAGAAAGGATAACGATTCCAAATTTCCTTTTCTCAAAATAATGTTGAGAAAATATTTTTATAAACATTTATGTCAGGCAAATATTGCAACACCATATTGTCATAGCAAACCAAGTTATAAAACAGCAATTAGCTTGATGGCAAAAAATACAATAAACTTATATGATGCAAGATGCTATTCGCAGATTTAATGGAACTTATAATGGCAGCAAGTTAATCTCCGAATCCACTGGGTTACGAAGAGTAGAGTGTACGTAATATTTCAGTATTGCCTTAAGGAAAAGCTATCAATCATCCAAAACTCTTAGCAATATCCCGCGGGTGCAGTCATGGAAAACAAACCAAAGTTTAAAAAAAAATTCGACATATGAACTGGGTACAAGAGTAGGATATTCAGCCCTCTGGGTTGCTCTGCCATTCAATATGCTCACGGCTGCAGTGCAACATAATGCCGTGAAAAGTTTGCTCGGCCTTCTCCACTGCCACAGTGAGGCCAAATGCTGGATTGAATACCACCTCGTATTCCCCTTTGGTATTGTACAGCTCAATGATACGAACATTGATTTTGCCAATTTTAGTGACAGATCCCCCCTCCCCCCTTTCATAGTCTCACCTGTCCACTAGGGACCTCTCCTCCTGTTCACATTTTTCTTCCTCCTCTCCATTCCCCAACAATTAACGACTTGCCTTTCCCCCCCCCCCCCCCACCCTCACATTAACTAGACTTGGCTCAGATGATGTCAGTTTTGAAATTCATTTAAAAAACACTGATAGAACACAAAACAACATGCATGTCAATAACAGTGGCTTGGCAAATGTGGAAGTGAGTTAGCACATGAAAAGGTCTATAAATAGTTTTGAATAGTCAGGAATGGTGCTTGTCATCAAATATGAAATTGGACCTTAAGCAGAGTTTCAGTATAACGTGTTGACGTGAAGCATCAGTCTCATGTTAAAGAATGGCAATAAACGCACAACCTCCAGACTAAGAATCAAATCAGAATCACTCTGTAGTTTAACATAAACAAACCAGTCTTCAATAATAAAAGTAAAAATGTATAAAAGTAACAATGACGCCATTAGTCTGAAGAACCCCAACCCAAAACGTCACCTGACAAGAAGGCACACCAGTGCCTCTACTTCCTCAGGAAACTGCGGAAATTCGATATGACTCCAATGACTCTTACAAACGTCTACAGATAACCATAGAAAGCAAATTATCGGCTTGCATAACAGCTCGTTTTGGGAAACGGACCTGTCTAAGACCGCAATAAATTTCAGACAGTTGTGGATGCAGCCCAGTCCACCACAGAGACCAGACTACCCAATTCTTTCATCTCTATGCTCCCATCGGGCAGAGGATCTGGAAGTTTGAAGCCACGACTCTCCTTTACCTAATAGTGGGCATTGGACTTTTCCCCCTGGAAATGTTGAGAACTCTCTATTGTACTTGAATTTGGCTTGATTGTATATATGTATATATTATCTGATTTGATCGGTTAACATACAAAACAAAGCTTTTCACAGTATCCCAGTACACACGTCAATAATAAACCTAAACCTAAAGATGCTACCTTACCCCCCGAGTTCCTCCAATACTTTGCTTTATACACCTGGTCAGGTCCAGCAACAACTCTTATTACAGAAACAAATCCAGGACATGATGCTTCCTGAAATCTTATTGATAATTTCACATTATGTTGACAAGTCACCATCACTATCTTGTATAATTAAC
This sequence comes from Malacoraja senta, assembly GCA_038087875.1. Lineage (NCBI taxonomy): Eukaryota > Metazoa > Chordata > Chondrichthyes > Rajiformes > Rajidae > Malacoraja > Malacoraja senta. The sequence continues at coordinate 65,270 of JAXLNO010006129.1, read as the reverse complement.
TGTGATTTTCATTTGATAATTTTGTAATGGCACCAGCAACTGGCACATTCATTTTCCAAATCATGTATCTTTTCAAATCTAAAAGAGCAAGATTGAAGTGCTTCATTAATCCTGATAAAACAGACATTTCAAAAAGGACCAGCATAAAATTTAGATGCTGACCGTGAACCCAGGACTCAGGCACATACAGAGCAGATGGCGATGAGCAAACTCGCTCAGCAGTTCCAGCACTGGGTTTGTAACAGGGATCAGTGACTGTAACAACGCTTCCGCCAAAAGCAAGAGGTCTGTAAGAAAGTTGCATTATGGATTAGTCAAAGCAACAATAACAGGAATTCTAAAGTGGAGAAACACACTCTGAATTGGTTGAGATTTGCCTTTCTAACCGCAGCAGAGTAAATCAGATCCTAATCTAATCATAGGTTCAGACTGTAACCTTTAGCCTAATAATAATTTTAAACCAGCACTTGTACCACAGGAGGAAATGCAAAACCTTATTTTGCATTATAATAATTTAATGTTCACTAATTAAGAAGATATTCGATTGAAATGCACAACTAACAAACGTTTTACCTTCCTAATATGCAATGTCATGCAACACAGAAACAGGCTCTTTGGCCCATCTCATCCATGCTGACCAAAATGCCCAACTAAGATAGACCAATTTGCCCACGTTTGGGCCATATCCTTCTAAACCTTTCCTCCCCATGTACATGACCAAGTATCTTTTAAATGCTGGTGTAGTGCCTGCTTCAACTACCTCTGCTCTGACAGCTTGTTTCTTATACCTATCACCCATCATTAATATACACCAATCAATGTATAAATTCAATGAAGAAAATAAATAAAAACACAGGTAAAAAATCGGAATAACTCAATAAAGAGTCCAAATCTAGCTAATCATGCCGTTGTTATCTGAATTGAAGCGGGAAAAGGGGGGATTTTAATAATTACAAGAAAAACACAACGAGGAAAGAAACACACACCAATGGTGGGAGATCTGCTCATTTGGAAAGGACGCGAGGCGGGGAATGGGAAAGAAAAATGATCCAGATAATGAAGGTACACAAGATAAACTGTCGCAGGTCGATTAAATTTAACCCTAGAATGGGAGGGTTTTACCCAGAGGTGGAGGTGCTCGAAGTCGGTCACTAAGCAACCGAAGGAATGAGGAAGGAAATAAATATTTCATCCCAAAACACCCCTTATTTAGGTGGGTTTATTTAACCGGAGGCTTATTGTTATGTGGTGTGGTGTTTTTTTTTTTAAAGGACAGTCTCCTTACCGGGATTAGGACGGCTGTTTTGTATGCTTCCCCTCACACACGCCGCACCTTCTTTGTTCTCAGACGGGATAAAATGGCGGCGGCCGCCTCTTCCTTCCCGTTGACAACAGCACTGCGGCCTCGTCCCAGCGCCGCGACTGCAGCCCCGCCCCGCCCCTCCCCTCCCCCGCTCCTATAGGCCGCCCCCCCGCGCTTGCGCACGGGTGGATGGGCCAACCCCCTCCCTCACACAGCACGACCCAGCAACAGCGATCCGATTGGTCGCATCCGAAAAATAATGCGCGATACCATTGGTTGCTCCTCAAGTGCGTTGACGTCATTGTTGTCAACGTTATTTTATTTGAACAAGGAAAATGTTCTCGCCTCCCTTCCCCCTCTAAGTTGTTATTTATAGTGTGTATCACCTTAATCCAATATCTCCACTTTAAATCTATATGATAACTCATTTATAATAATCAGCAATTATGTTTCTTCCCTCAATCTGCTCTTGCATCCCCAGTATTTTGATTCTTTTTTATTTGTATATTTAGTGTTTTCATCCAAAATTAAATAAAATCCACCTGCTCTTCCTTTAAAGAAGCATATATTCTGCTGCATCAACTCATTATGTAGGTCAGGTGGCAAATTTTATGTGAAAAAGGAAATAGTTGCATTTATACATGAAAAACAGTTCTGAACCAAAACATAATTTATCCATGTTCTCCAGAGATGCTGCCTGACCCGCTGAGTTACTTCAGTACTTTGTGTCTTCCCTTTGTATAAACTAGTATCTGCATTTCCTTGCTATTGCATTAATACATTGTGATTTATAGTGCACGGTGGTTGAGCTGCTGCCTCGCAGCTCCATGGACCCGGTACGATCCTGACCTTGGGTGCTGTCTGTTTGGAGTTTTCACCTTCTCTCGGTAACATGCGTGGGTTTCCTCCGGGTGTTCCGGATTCCTCCACATCCAAAAGATGTACGGGTTTGTAGGTTAATTGGCGTCAGTAAATTACCTCTAGTGTGTAGGGAGTGGGTGCGAAAGTAGGATAACGTATAGCCTATGCGAATGCCTGATCTATGGTCGACATGGACTGCGTGCCGAAGGGCCTCCATGCTGTATCTTTGAATCAATCGACCAATCAATCAACCAATAGTGGGTTTTTTTCCCATTCAGTGGGCATATGGAATGAGCTGCCAGACGAGATAGTTGAGGCAGGTACTATCATAGCGTTTAATAAATACTTGGACAGAAATATGGATAGGAAAGGTTTAGAGGCATCGGGGTCAAACGAGGGCAAACGGGACAAACTTACAGTAGGTGGGGCATGTTAGTTGATATGGAGAATTTGGGTTGAATGGCCTGCTGTATGACTCTATGACTCAATAAACCAAAGAACATAGCATAGATACAGGCCCTTTGATCCACAATATCTGCAAGTTCAACTGGCCTCCTTTGCCTGCACATAATCCATATCCATTCCCTGTAAATCAATGTGCCTATTTAAAAGCCTCTTAAACATCACTGACATATCTGCTTCCACCGCTACCCATGGCGGCATGTTCCAGGGACCCACAACCGTCTATGTAAAACACTTTCCTTGCACATCTCCTGTAAATTTCCTCCCTCTGACCTTAAAGCTATGCCCTCTAGTCTGGGATTTGAATCCAGGGCCTTCTGATTCAAAGGCAAAGTTGGCTACACACTGAATCTCAACTGACCTACATGAGATCAGATGAATGTAATTGATCCATGGGAGGCTTTTAATATGTTAGCAGCACCATATCCAACTCATCTAATCATTGTTGAAATAGTACTTGATCCATCAAAACTACTTACTAAGATTGCCATTCATGTTATTTACTTGTGAAGGTAAACACAGCTCCTGGTGTTTGAAAAAAATAATTGCAATCTATTTAAATCTTTGAGATAGTTAATCACACTCCTATCATTTCTTCAGCCCTAAATAAACAAGTGCTATCTAACCAAAGGATGTCATGGAATTGTTGCATATCATGATAACATATCAAATGACATGACTTCTCCTTTCCAACTGCTATTCCACGTGCTTAAACTGTTTTTAGTAATATAATAAGGTTGATATTTCAGTTCCCACTGCAAAGACTTTCCATAGCAAGCTGCAGCCCAAAATACCAATGTTACCATCGACTGTGGTCGGCACAGTGGCGCAGCTGGTGGAGCTGCTGTCGCACAGCACCGGAGACCCAGGTTCGATCCTGACCTCGGGTGCTGTCTGTGTGGAGTTTGCAGGTTCTCGCTATGACCGTGTGGGTTTCCACTGAGTACTGAGCAGTACAAACAGGAATAACAATCAATCCATATCTAAGTGCAATAAAACAAACTGCTGGAGGAACTCTGCAGGTCAGGCAGCATCTGTGGAGGCAAAAGGAAAGTCATGATTTCTGGTTGAGATTCTGCATCAGATCTGATGCAGGTTTTTGACCCAAAACATCAACAATTGCTGCTCGACCCATTGAGTTCCTCCAGCAGTCTGCTTGTTGTTCCAGATTCAAGCATCTGCTATGTCTTGTGTCTCTGATGGAGCATTAGCTTGGGTTAGTTTCATTTATTTTTATTTTATTGTCTCGCGTACCGAGGTACAGAGAAAAGATTTTCTTGTATGCTATCCAGTCAGCAGAAAGACAATACTTTTTTTTAAATTTTTTAAATTTCAAAATACTCTTTATTCAAGTAATAAATATATACAATACGTGAACCGTGCGAAAAATTTCATCCGACATTTTCGGAGGCTATACAAATTGTTCAATGTAGTTAATACATTTTTTCAAATTCCACAGATCCGTCCCCCACCCGTGCCACTCATGTGACCCCCTGGCGTGGGATACCGTCCCTTATTTTGAGGGGCATCTCCACCATACCATGCCCCCCATGTCCAGCAGCAGAAGCAGAAAGACAATACATGATTATAATCGAGCCATTTGCAGTGTATAGATACATGATAGGGGAATAACATTTAGAGTAAGGTAAAGCCAGCAAAGTCCTATCAAGGTTAGTCCGAGGGTCACCAAAGAGGTAGATAGTAGTTCAGCACTGCTCTCTGGTTGTGGTAAAATGATTCAGTTGCCTTATAACATCTGGAAAGAAACTGTCCCTGAATCTGGAGGTATGCGTTTTCACACTTTTATACATTTTGCTTGATGGAAAAGGTGAGAAGAGGGAGTGGCCAGGGTGCAACGTGTCCTTGATTATGCTGCCTGCCTTGCCCAGGCAGCATGAGATATAAATGGAGTCAATAGAAGGGATGTTGGTTTGTGTGATGGTCTGGCTGCATCCACAATTCGCTGCCATTACTTGCGGTCTTGGATGGAGCTGTTCCCAAACCAAGCATTGATGCATCCTGATCAAATGCTTTCTATGGTGCATCTGCAGAAGTTGGTGAGAGTTGTAGGGAACATGCTGAACTTCCTACGCCTTCCTACGCATTGGTGTGCTCTCTTGGACGTTACTTCAATATGGGTGGTCCAGGAGAGATTGTTGGTTATAATGACTCCTAAGAATTTGAAGTTTTTAACCACCTCTACTTTGGCACCGTCAATACAAACTGGGGTACGTGTATCATTTCGCTTCCTGAAGTCGATCACTATCTCCTTTGTCTTGCTGACATTGAGAGAAAGGTTGTTGTCACGACACCAGGACACGAGGTTCTCAATCTCCTTCCTGTACTCCGTCTCGTCATTATTTGATATCCGGCCCAAAATGGTGATATCGACTGCGAATTTGACTATTGAATTAGATTGGTACATGGCTGCACAGTCATGGGTGTGTGTACATGGAGTAAAGAAGGGGGCTGAGAATGCATCCTTGTGGGGCCCCCGTGTTGAGGATTATCTTAGAGGATGATTTGTCTCCTATCTTCACTGATATGGGTCTGTAGGTCAGGAAGTCGAGGATCCAGTTGCAGCGATGAGTGCTGACAGCAAGTCCTGCCAGGTGACCTAATCTGTTGTGCTTTAACATTAAGAGTCCAACATCTGCAGTCTCCAATGTCTCCGCTGTTCAGATCATGATCAGATTGCCCACAATCATGTCGAATGGCAGGGGCTATTAGGTCCCCTTCTTCTTCTATTTCTTTTTTCATATTTTGTTCCCGCAAGCCACACTATAAAGAGGATGTGATTGTGCTCAAGAAAGTCAAGAACGTTTAATTGTCATATGCACATGGAGCGAGAACAAAGTCTGAAGAAGGAACCCAACCCAAAATATTGCCCGTTAAGTCTGAAGAAAGGTCCTGATCTGAAATATCACCTGTCCATTCCTTCCAAAGATGCTGTCTGACCTGTTGAGTTCCTTTGTGTTTTTCCTCAAGGTTCCAGCATCTGCAGTTCCTTGTGTCTCAACTCGACATACAGTATATGCCTGATTGGACTTTCATGCTGATGAGAAAGTGAATGGCCTTCTGTATCTTAAGTTTCTATGATTCTGTGAATGGTTGTGACAGAAACGATTTAAAATGAAATGTTTAGCTGTGATTTTGGACATATTGCTAAAGCGTTGGTGGCTTATTTCTAAAGTCACTGTTAGCTGTTTGCTGTCATTGTGTGTGCATTCCTATTATAAACAAGATAGTATTAAAACTAAAAATAGACACAAAATGCTGGAATAACTCAGCGGGCCAGGCAGCATCTCTGGAGGATAGAAATAGGTGATGTTTTGGGTCAAGACCCTTCTTCAGACCAGCATCTGCAGTTCCTTCCTACAGATAGTATTAAAACTGTTCTCTCTTGCTGGCCATCATTGTTATGATTATTTCTTTGTTCTTATTTCTCCATCCCTTGAGATTTTATCTCTAATTAAAGAGGGAAGAGTTTTAGCAGCAATTTAGTTGAAAAAAAGCCACAGTGGATTAGGCTAGGAGAACATGACAACATTAGATTATTATGACCCATTTCCACAAAAAAATCCCCACAAGAGGAAAGATCATTGTATTGACTTAATCTTCAAAAATATTCATTTTGGCTTATCCATAGTCACACATATTTCTTTGATTCACTGCAATGCAATCCAGATGTGAAGGGATCTTGAACATTATAAAACACTGTTTTGCATCATGTTGGTGTGGTTTAATTTGAACTTTGCGTAATAGAATTGACAAATCTGTCTTAAATTGTGGAAAATTAGTTTAATAATATAAATATGAAAGGCCTACTGTCAAAATCCAGTCAACTGGTTTAAATCTTGATCACGTAGTTGGTTCATAATTGAACCAGTTGGTTTGCAACTACATATTCATTACTTCACAAACACACCCAAACCCTCCTCTCCCCAGTTACTTTCCCCTGCAACCGTAGGATATGTAACACCTGTCCTTATACCTCCTCACTTGACTCCATCCAGGCACCTCAACAGTCCTTCTAGGTGAGACAGAGGTTCACCTCATCTACAGCATCCGGGGTTCCCGATGTGGGCTCCTGTACATTGGCGAGACTAAGTGTAGACTCGGCGACTGTTTCTCTGAACACTTACGCTTAATCAGCCAAGGCCTACTGGATCTCTCGGTTCCTAACCATTTTAACTCCCCTTCCCATTCCCATACTGACCTTTCCGTCCTGGGCCTCCTCCATTGCCAGAGTGAGGGCACATGCAAATTGGTGGAAGAGCATCTCATATTTCGCTTGGATAGCTTACAACCCAGTGATATGAATGTTGAATTCTCCAATTTTAGGTAACTTCTACAAACATCTCACTCCCTTCTTCCCTTCCCCCCCCTCCCCCCTCCACCCCCCTCCCCCCCTCCCCCCCCCTCCCCCCCCTCCCCCTCCCTCCCCCCCTTCCTCACTCAATGTCTGTTAACCAGTTCCACAGTCAACAATGATGTATCCCTCTTGGGCTCATGCCATCTCTAACCAACAATCGGTCTATCAGGGCATCTCCTTGCCTGAGGTAATCTGTTGCCAGTCCCGATTTCTCCTGGCTTTTTTTCACTTCCAGTTCCCTCCCCACTACAATCAATCTGTAGAAGGGTCCAGCCCTGAAAAGTCAGCTAGTCAACTATCCATTTTCTCCAAAGATGCTGCCTGACCCGCTAAGTTACTCCAATATTTAGTGTCTATCTTTAGTATAAAACAGCATCTGTAGTTCCTTTTTATTTAATCACAAACACTGTCTTTTTCAACCTCAGTAACATCGCCCACCTCCCCTCCTGCTTCAGGCCATCTGTGGCTAAATTCCTTGTTATTGCTTTTTGGTTGCCTCCACACTCAATTGATCCAGTGTGCTCCTTCCCATCTCCCAACCTCTTGGATTGTGTGTCAGTAGATAAGAGTTGTTCTTGGCATCTTATATGGCACAGACATTGTGGGCCAAAGGGCCTGTTCCTGTGATGTGCTGTTCCATGTTGGAGCCATAATCATACAGTCGTACAGTGTGTAAATAGGCCCATCGGCCCAACTTGCCCACACCAACCAACATGCTCCATCTACACTAGTCCCACCTGTCTGCCTTTGGCCCATATCCCCCTAAACCTATCCTATCCATGTACCTGTCTAAGTGTTTCTTAAATGTTTTAATAGTACCAGCCTCAACTACCTCTACATTCTATGTTCTCAATTCATCCAACTGGTGCATCTTAACTACCCCTTTAAATATTTACCCCATAGGTCACTTCTTAATTCTTCAAATTTAATATTCCTGCGAAGAGTGCAAACTCTCCTTAAAGAGGAGAATTGATACAATACAGAGGGGAATGATTTAATAGGAATCTGAGGGTCATTTTTTTCACACAGAGGGAGCTAGGTATATGGACCAAGCTGCCAGAGGAGGTAGTTGAGACAGGTACTATAACAACATTTAATAGACAATTAGACAGGTACATGGATAGGAAAGGTTTAGAAGGATATGAGCCAAATGCTGGCAGCTGGGACTGGCATGGATGCGGCATCTTGGTCGGCATGGGCAGGTTCGGCTGAAGGCCCTGTTTCCATGCTATATAACTCTATGACTAAATTAGTGTAATGTCCTCCAACCCAAGATCTCTCCATTCCTCCAATTCTGCACCCTTTTGCATCATCGATTACCTTCACTCATCTTTGATGGCTGTGCACTGAGTTCTTCTCTCCCACGTCCTTCCATCCCCTTCTAGGTTGGTTCTCAAACCATCTCCTGGTCACTCCTCAATGCTCCTTTAAGTGGCTCAGTGTCAAATTGTTGTTGATAAGGCTCCTGCTAACCTCCTGGGATGTTTTCCATGGTGTTAAGGTGTTGGATAAATCACCCTCTATCTTGTCAGTCACACTATCCCCTGTTTTACATTTATCGCTGTTTAAATATAGCTCTGCTTCTAACATCAGGGATACAACTAGAGATCAGATCATAGTTTCTTTTAAAACTTGCTTGTTTGTAGGAAAGCAATGTTATAATAATCTTGGTGTGAGTGAACAGAGCCTTTGAAGCACTGAATTTGTTGAAATCAGTTTCACAACCTAGCACAACAGAACATGAACAATCCTGTCGGCCACTTGTGCAGTATCATAATTACAGTTATAGATTCCCATCTAAATACATGTAACTACCAATCTATCCTGAGTAAAATGAATTAGATTTACAGTAACTTGCATCTCTATGGCTTGCCTTGCACCGTCCTTCCAAAGATTCAAAGATTCCTTCAAAGTGGCTAGTGCTCTGAGCTTATCAGCAGGATTTATTGACAAAAATAACTTTAAGAAGTGGTGGGATAACGACAGCTCTCCCTGCGCAGCTGATATTATTGGGAACAGAAACCAGAGCCAGCCCCATAGATTCGATGTGGGTTAAGTAAAGCATAGAACATAGAACGTAGAACAGTACAGCACAGGACAAGCCCTCCAGCACACAATGTCCGTGCCAAACATGATGCCAAGTTAAACTAATCTCCTCTGCCTGCACGTGATCCATAGTCCTCCATTCCCTGCATAGCCATGTGCCTATCTAAGGGTCTCTTAAATGCCACTGTCATATCTGCCTCCACCACCACCACCACTTGCAGTACCTTCCAGACATCCACCACTCCGTGTAAAGATACTTGCTCCGCACATCTCCTTTAAACTTTGCCCCTCTCACCTTAAAGCTTAATGTCTTTAACATTTCCACCCTGGGTAAAAGATTCTGACTTAATATTTGCCTCTCTTAATTTTATATATTTGAACTAGGTCTTGCCTGAGGCTTCGGTGTTCCAGAGAAAACAATTCAAGTTCATCCAATCTATCCTTATATCTAATAACCTCTAATCCTGGCAGCTTCCTGGTCAGCCTCTTCTGCACCCTTTCCAAAGCCTCCACATTCTTCCCGTAATGGGCTGAGCAGAATTGTACGCAGTACACCAAATACGGTCTAACAAAATCCTATAAAGCTGCTACATGACTTCCTGACTCTTACACACAATGCCCTGACCAATAAAGCATACCATACTCTTATTGCTTCAGGAAACTATGGGCTTGAACCCCAGGATCCCTCTGTACATTGATGCTGTGAAGCGTATTTCCATCAACTGAATACTTACCCCTCATATTCGCCCTCCCAAAGCACAACACCTCAGACTTGCTTGGATTAAACTCCATCTGCCATTTCTCTGCCCATTACTGTAGCTGATCTACATCCCATTGTGCACTTCGACAACCTTCCTCACTGTTCATAACTCCATCAATTTTAGTGTCAGCTGCAAACTTACTAACCAACCTATCTACAGTCATGTCCAAGAGGAAGAATTGTTGTGAAGCTCAAATGGTGAGCAACATCACCAATGCCTGTTTTATCTTTGTCTGATCTGTTATTTTATTCATTAGTATCCCAGTCAAACACTTCCAGTAACTAGGCTATTCATTAATCCCTGTCCATACATGGAGACATCCAAATTGAAGGTAAATACCTTTGGCAGTAACCTCGACTGCACTGATTTGGTCATCTGGAAACAAAGAGTCAGATGACACATCAAGAGTCAAGAGTCAAGAGTGTGTAATTGTCATATGTACTGACAACAGAACAATTACATTCTTACTTGCAGCTGCTTAACAGGCCTGTAAATTCAATACACACAGATAATAAATAATAAAACAAAAATGCAACACATTAATAACTACAATACATGTGCAATACTGGTATAAAACCACAAAGTCCTTAGTGCAACCAAAGACAGTCCATAGACGTTCATAGTTGAGGTTAATGCTGTATAGATACAAACTTAAATCACACGGTATTGGGGGTTCAGTATTGATGTGGATAGAGAACTGGCTGGCAAACAGGAAGCAAAGAGTAGGAGTAAACGGGTCCTTTTCACAATGGCAGGCAGTGACTAGTGGGGTACCGCAAGGCTCAGTGCTGGGACCCCAGCTATTTACAATTTATATTAATGATCTGGACGAGGGAATTGAAAGCAACATCTCCAAGTTTGCGGATGACACTAAGCTGGGGGGCAGTGTTAGCTGTGAGGAGGATGCTAGGAGACTGCAAGGTGACTTGGATAGGCTGGGTGAGTGGGCAAATGTTTGGCAGATGCAGTATAATGTGGATAAATGTGAGGTTATCCACTTTGGTGGCAAAAACGGGAAGGCAGACTATTATCTAAATGGTGGCCGATTAGGAAATGGGGAGATGCAGCGAGACCTGGGTGTCATGGTACACCAGTCATTGAAAGTAGGCATGCAGGTGCAGCAGGCAGTGAAGAAAGCGAATGGTATGTTGGCCTTCACAGCAAGAGGATTTGAGTATAGGAGCAGGGAGGTTCTACTGCAGTTGTACAGGGTCTTGGTGAGACCACACCTGGAGTATTGCGTACAGTTTTGGTCTCCAAATCTGAGGAAGGAAATTATAGCCATAGAGGGAGTGCAGAGAAGGTTCACCAGACTGATTCCTGGGATGTCAGGACTTTCATATGAAGAAAGACTGGATAGACTTGGCTTATACTCGCTAGAATTTAGGAGATTGAGAGGGGATCTTATAGAAACGTACAAAATTCTTATGGGGTTGGACAGGCTAGATGCAGGAAGATTGTTCCCGATGTTGGGGAAGTCCAGGACAAGGGGTCACAGCTTAAGGATAAGGGGGAAATCCTTTAAGACCGAGATGAGGAAAAACTTTTTCACACAGAGAGTGGTGAATCTCTGGAACTCTCTGCCACAGAGGGTAGTTGAGGCCAGTTCATTGGCTATATTTAAGAGGGAGTTAGATGTGGCCCTTGTGGCTAAAGGGATCAGGGGGTATGGAGAGAAGGCAGGTACGGGATACTGAGTTGGATGATCAGCCATGATCATATTGAATGGCGGTGCAGGCTCGAAGGGCCGAATGGCCTACTCCTGCACCTATTTTCTATGTATCTATGTATAGTGTTCAATAGTCTGATGGTTGTTGGTAAGAAGCTATTCTTATATATAGTGGTGTATTGTTGTATTTTTGCACATACATTTGGGGACTAATAGTTAAATAACTAATAATCAATCACTCTGAAATAGTGTTGGGTTTGTACTGAAGACTGTAATCTGTAGGGCATTTGGACATCTTATTTAAGATAAATGTAAAGTGGCTACTCGTACCCGCTGAATCTCACAGGGTAGAAATTTGGTCGAGGTGGAGATGGAGATGGAGGGTGGAAAGAACAGAAAGTGGAAAGACTAGAAAGCTCAATGGAGGTGCTGGTCATCTGATTCACATCCAAACAATGCAAAAAGCAACAGGTGCTGTGCCATTGTACCCTGCTAAAGGTCTGTGGGAATGACCAATTGGGATGTTCTGCATACCTAGACTGGTCAGGTGAATAAATAAACGATCAAAGTTAAAGGAACTGTGCATGAATGATCACGTAGTGAAATACCGAGCATTGCTTCGAGCCCTTTAGGAGCATACGACAGCACCTTCAAAAGGGCAGTGCAAAGAGGCACACAACAAGTCGTGTAACTGCTGCCAGCGATGGTTCATTCCTAAATTCCTGGTCGCACTCAGCTAATTTTATCTCCCACACACAGACGGTCAAAGGAATAATTAGTAACAGGCACAATGTAGAATTGTTCGGTAGGCAAGGTCGTTGCACAAATAGCAAAATCACTGTTGCAACATCAGGGTAGTTTCTGACACCAGATGACACAGCCTGCTGCTCTGTTAGTTTGGGAGGAGTCCAAAAGCACCGGCGGCAGCAGTATTACCCCTTCCGCTGGGACCAAGCCATTCCTGAATCGCCTACCACTGACTATCCCATGTCGCAGGATGGAGATAAACTGCCTCTCAGTTATCGAGGAAGAAAGGCAGAAATTACATCTTCCCATCTCCATCCCTTTCCACCTTCCGCAGAGACCGTTCCCATCCGCAACTCCCTGGTTAATATCACTTCCCACCCAAACCACCCCCTCCCAGGTACCTTTCCCTGCAATCGCAGGAGACGCAACACCTGTCCCTACACCTCCTCCCTTGACTCTGTCCAGGGACCCCGATAGTCCTTTCAGGTTAGGCAGAGGTTCACTTGCACCTCCTCCAACCTCATCTATTGTATCCATTGTTCAAGATGTGGATTCTTATACATCCGTGAGACCAAACGTCGACTGGCCGATTCTTTCGCTGACAACCTTTGCTCAATCTGCCTGGACCTACCTGATCTTCCGGTTGCTAAACACTTTAATTTTCCTTCCCGTTCCCACACTGACCTTTCTGTCCTAGCTCTGCTCCATTGTCAGAGTGAGGCTAAATGCAAATTGGAGGAGCAGCATCTCATATTTCGCTTGGGCAGCTGACAGCCCAGTGGTATGAATGTTAATTTCTCTAACTTCAAGTAACCCCGGCATTCCCTCTCCCACCATCCCTCCCCCACCCAAGTCGCACCAGCTTCTCGTTTTCACCCAACAAACAGCTAACAATGGCCTTTTCCTTTATCATCGTTACTTTTTTGCATATCTTTCATTCATCGTTCTTTATAACTCTACATCGTCGACTATATCTCTCATTTCCCTTTCCCCTGACCAGTCTGAAGAAGGGTCTCGATCCGAAACATCGGCCATTCCTTCTTTTCAGAGATGCTGCCTGTCTCACTGCGTTACTCCAGCTTTCTGTGTCTATCTTCGGCAGAAACTACACTACTGCTACCTATCGTCCAAGTATTTCAGAAGAGCATGCTGCATTCTCAGGAGACACAAGAGACTGCAGACGCTGGAATCTGTATTGGATAATGAAAGGCTTAGATGAAGTGGATGTGGAGAGGATGATTCCAGTAGTGGGAGAGTCAAGGGCCTGTGGGCACCCTCAGAATAGAGGGTGTTCTTTTAGAACTTCTTGAGCCAGAGGGTGGTGAATCTGTGAAATTCATTGCTACAAACGGCTGTGGCCAAGTCATTGGGTATTTTTAAAGTGGAGATTGATAGGTTCTTGTTTAGTAAGGGCGTCAAAGGTTATGAGGAGAAGGCAGGAGACTGGGGCTGAGGGAAAACTAGGTCAGCCATGATCAAATGGAGATGCAGACTCGATGGGCCGAATGACCTAATTCTGCTCTTATGTCATATGATCTTGTGATCTGGAGCAAAAACAAAACTGCTGGAGGAACTCAAAGGGTCAGGCAGTATTTGTGGAGAGGAAGAAATTGTCGATGTTTCGGATTGAGACCCTGCTTCAGGAATGAGTTCCTCCAGCAGTTTGTTACAGTTTATACTACATTCTTTGTCAGAGTTCCATAAATAAAAATACAAAGTTTATTACAGGAAATCTGGATATCGCTTTGTTACATTCTATGGAGGCATAGAGTCATGGAGTCATACAGCATGGAAACTTGTTCATGCCGACCAAGATGCCCCAAGATGCCCACTAGTCCGATCTGCCTGCGTTTGGCCCATAACTTTCCTATCCATGTAACTATCCAAATTTCTTTCAAATGTTGTTATAGTACCTGCCTCAACTACCTCCTCTGGCAGCTCATTCCACATGCTCACCATCCTTTGTGTGAAAAAGTTGCCCCTCAGGTTCCTATTAAATCTTTCCCCTCTCACCTGACATCTATATCCTATGGTCTGATGAAGGATATCGACTCAAAATGTTACCAGTCCATATTATCCAGGGATGCTTCCTGACCCACTGAGTTACTCCAGCACTTTGTGTCCTCTGGTTCTCGATTCCCATACTCTGGGTAAAAGACTCTGTGCATCTACCCTATCTATTCACCTCATGATCTTATACATCTATACATGATCTCATCAAATAGTTCTTAACTCTTTCTTATCAGAAAAAAAATAGTAAAGTAGATCAATGGCATTTAAAATGTACTTTTTCCAATGTCCTCTAAACAGCACATTTTTGATAAGCTTTTTATAAAGGGGTAATTTTGATATTGTGCAATTATGTACAGTTTACATTGGAAGGGGGGCTTCACTACCGTGGTGCTTCACTGACATCAAAACAGTTAATACCAGCAAGCACCTCCTAACTGATGGTAGACAAAAGTACTGGAGAAACTCAGTGGGTGCAGCAGCATCTATGGAGCGAAGGAAATAGGCAAAGTTTCGGCCCGAAAAGTTGCCTATTTCCTTCGTTCCATAGATGCTGCCGCACCCGCTGAGTTTCTCCAGCATTTTTGTCTAACCTCGATTTTCCAGCATCTGCAGTTCCTTCTTGAACCTCCTAACTGATGGTCTCTTTTCAACCCTCCCTTTCCCCTACAATTTGTGCTCCTTCTGTCATGTGAACTGTGCTTCTCGGGGATACATGAGGTTCTTTGGAGGTTGGTAGTTATTCAGCATTTGCCCTAAGCTGGAAATGAGCCGCTCGAATCAGCATCAAGTTAAAAAATATACTGTCCATTGCACAGGGAGCTTCACAAGCTACAGTCACCGTGTTTCATATTGTAAAATGCAACTTAAATGTGCACGTGCTTTGCTGTTCCTTATTGACATTTAATAAACACTATTACTTTCCATTTTAAAATCAAGTTGGCAACCTGTTTGGCAGTTTATGTTTTACGTTTGAATGGTGTAAGGACAAAGGAGATAGTTCTTCTTGGGTTTTTTCCTCCATTTGATAAAGTACACGTTGATATGGGTGCAAAACTCTCCAGCTCAATTCCCTCAACCCCAGACTTCCCTATTCTCCAAACATTGGTCTGTTTGGACATAATACGGGGTCTCGAGAGGAGAAAATGTTAACCCTCAGAGGTAACCTTTTCATCTTAGTTTAGTTTAGTTTAATTTAGATACAGCATGGAAACAGGCCCTTTGGCCCATCGAGTCCACACTGCTCATTGATCACCCATTTACACCCTGGTTAAAAATTATCCCATTCCCTACACATCAGGGACAATTTACAATTATCTTACATACACGCATGTCTTTGAGATGTGAGAGGAAACCGGAGCACCCGGAGGAAATGCACGTATTCACAGGGAGAACGTGCGGACCCCAAACAGACAGTGCCTGAGGTCAAGTTCGAACCTGGGTCTCAAGCGCTGTGAAGCAGTGGCTCGATCAGCTGCACCACTGTGCCGCCCTTCAACATAAATTACTGTTCTCTTATTCTGAGGCAATGTATCACAGCCCCTCATTAAAATAAATAAGCTTCATGTCTAAAATCACACACTGCCAGGTTCAGAAACAACTATGTTCCTACAACTATCGGATTGTAAACTGTTCCTGGTGTATAGGGAGTGGCTACAAAAGTAGGATAACATATAACCAGGGCGTAAATGGGTGATCGATGAGCAGTTTGGACTCGATGGACCGAAGGGCCTGTTTCCATGCAGTATCTCTACAAAAAGAGATCCTCAGTTATGAAGTGCTTGCTGGCACCAACTATTTTCCTACAACTATCAGGTTCTTGAACTGACCCGCACAACCCTTTATTCTATCTTGGCAACAGAGCACAATGGACCACCTCTTTCACCACCATGGAGTTGTTTTGTTTTCTAAATATGTTCTGCGCTAATGTCTTGGGTATTTTTAGCACAGTAACTTTTCTGCTTACTGTCTTGCAGAATTGATGTGTAATTTATGAATGCTTTACATTTTTGGGTGTGGCCCAAGGTCATGTGTCTTTGCTGTTGCGACATTTTAGTTTGTGTACCTCACTGTTCTTGGGCATATGACAGTAAACTTGAGTTGACTCATGCTTCTCAAGCCCAGGGAGTGTAGGCTTATTATGATTGTTCTTTCCTCATAAAATAGTCCACTTATCCTCCGAAACAATTTAGGGAACTTTTGTTGCATTGTGTCCATCTTCCCTTAAATAAGAAGACCAAAATTGGATATAATTCCCCCCAATGGAGATACAATAGACAGCTGATTCTGGAATCTAGAGCAAAATGTTGGAGGAACTCAATGGGTCAGGCAGCATATGTGAAGGGAATGGACAGACGATGTTTTGGGTCGGGACCCTTCAGACGCCCCATACTCACAATGCATTCTCATCAAACACCTGCACAGTATTAGTAAGATTTCCCTTTTTCTC
The DNA here is from genome assembly GCA_038087875.1 of Malacoraja senta. Classification (NCBI taxonomy): domain Eukaryota; kingdom Metazoa; phylum Chordata; class Chondrichthyes; order Rajiformes; family Rajidae; genus Malacoraja; species Malacoraja senta. The sequence continues at coordinate 48,587 of JAXLNO010006129.1, read as the reverse complement.
CTATTCCATCCCTTTTGCAGTAAAGGACAAAAATGAAATCTGTTTTCCAAATTGCTGACCCTATGAGATAACTTTTTGAATTCTCGTAATGGGACACAACCTTTATTTAATAATCTCACTTCTTTGAAATTTGTAGGTTAATTGGCCTCTGTAAATTGTCCCTATATTGTAGGATACAACTTGTGTATGGGTGATCGTTGGTTGGTGCAGACTCGGTGGGCCGAAGGACCTGTTTCTACGTTGCACCTTTAAATTAAACTAAAAAATAATGCTACTTTACCATCCTTCCTACCAAGGAGTTTATCAACACATTTCCCCACATGATCTGACATATTTTTGCTCACTCGCTTAACCAGTCCAAATGCCTTTGCACTCATATCTTACTTTCTCATCTACAGTATGTTTTGTATCATTAGTGAACCTGAATATCTGTCATTAATATAGACTGTAAAAAAGCTATAACCCTGATCCAATACATAAAGCCTGTCAACTGGAAAATTTCCAATTTCCAATCTTCGCAAGTTCACAAGTTATAGGAGTAGAATTAGGCCATCCGGCCTATCGAGTCCACTCCGCATTCAATCATGGCTGATCTCTGCCTCCTAATCCCATTTTCCTGCCTTCTCCCCATAACCCTTGACACCCGTTCTAATCAAGAATTTGTCTATCTCTGCCTTAAAAATAAGGCAGAGATAGACACTGACTTGGCCTCCACAGCCCTCTGTGGCAATGGGTTCCACAGATTAACTACCCTCTGACTAAAAGAGCACACTTTAATTCTGAAGCTATGACCTCTGGTCCTAGACTCTCCCACCAGTGGAACCATCCTTTCCATATCCACATCCATTCTATCTATGCCATTATATTTCTACTATCTACTCAATCTTATCCTTTGTTAGTTAACCAATCTCTCCATACTAATACACTATTCCCAGTCACATGAGTCCTTATTTCGTGCAGCAACCTTTCCTGTGACATCCTTTCAAATGGTCTTTGAAAATCCAATACACTACATCTACTGGCTCCCTTTTATCTACCCTTCTAGTTGCATACTCAAAGAACATTAATAAACACTCTTTTGTTCAGTGATGTTACATTTCCTAATCTTGGTGTTTGCGGCATTTCTGCCATTTGCAAAATAGCTTCCATGTCTATTGCAATGGTTAATGTGCATTTGGACTATTGCGTTGAGTTTTAGTTGCCCCATTGCAGGAAGAATATGGAAAGGGTGCAGGGGAGGTTTACCAGAATGATGCCTGTAATAGGGGATATTAGCTACAGGAAGTGATTGGACAGACTTAGATTATTTTCTCTGGATGGCTGGAGTTTGGAGGGAGACAATAAAAATGTATAAGATTATGTGAGCCATAGATCGGGTGGACAGTCAGAACCATTTTCCCAGAATGGAAATATTAAAGACTTGAGGTCACAGCTTTAAGGTGAGAGGCAAATTTTGAAGGAGATGTGCGGGCAAGTTATTTTTACACAGAGGGTGGTGAGTGCCTGGAATGCATTGCTGGGGGGTGATGGTGGAGGCAGATACAATAGTGGCGGTTAAGAGGCTTTTGGATAGGCACATGGATATGCTGGGAATGGAGGGATATGGATTATGTGCAGGCAGATAAGGGTTGGTCTTAGCATCATGTTTGGCACGGATATTATGGAACAAAGGGCCTGTTCCTTGTTGTCCTCTCCTATATTTTAAATGTAGTGAGTCTGTTGAATTCATTGCCACAGACAGCTGTGGAGGCCAAGTCAATGGGTATTTGTGTGGAAATCGACAGATTCTTGATTAGTATGGGTGTCAAGGGTTTTGGGGAGAAGGCAGGAAAATGGGGTTGAGAGGGAAAGATAGTCAGCCATGATCAAATGGCGGAGTAGACTCGATGGGCCTAATTCTGCTCCTATGATTTATTAACCTCTCTATGACAGCACTTAAACGTAAATCATTGCAGCTCAAAGTACTTCAGAGTGGAGGTCTAAGTTACATGATAAAGTCTGTATGATCAAAAACTTCGCTATTCATTTAAAAATAGCAAGCCAATTGCCGGGTATGGTGATTCATTTCCAAACCGAATAACATCTTAATTTCCATGGAGTGCTTAATTCTACATCTGTCCTCACAAATCTGCTCGCACTATTTAACTTGTCTTGTGAGCTATGTGAAGAAGGGCTTATACCTTTATTGACCTTCACATTTCCCAGAACTAATGAAGACCTATGCTGAGTGTGTTTGTCACTGTAATATATGAAACAGGGTGCCTAAGTTATCCGCATAGAATATGCAGCTCCTCAGCCCACAAATTGCAATGTGATAGTGATCTGTTCTAGCAGTTATGTTGAGGGATAAATATTGGCGAGGGCTTTCCCTCTTTGCTTTCTTGCAACCGTGTCTTTTTATGTCTCACTATGGTATCTGAGTAAGCAAGCAAGACCCGAGTTTAATTAATTAAGGTGAGAGGGGCAAAGGAGATGTTCGGGGCAAGTTTTTTTTTTACACAAAGCGTGGTGGGTGCTTGGAGTTTCGGATCAGATCAAGTTGGGGTTGTTTTTGTATGTACAGCTATGGTGAGGTACAAGTGCAATAAGAAACTTGCTTGCAGTAGCATCACAAGCACATAGACTCAGACAACACACAAAAATAGTAATAATATATAAATTGTACGAAACAGTGAAAAGAAAAAAGGCAGCAAAAATCAGACCTTGGTACAAAAACACAATCAGAAGACAAGTCCAAGGTTTTGCAAGAGGTGTTCCCTAGTGTTCTTTTGCTGAGGTAAGATTAAGGATGTGCACGTCAGTTCAAGATCCTGATGGCTGTAGGAAAGTTGCTGTTTCTGAACCTAGTGGTGTGGGTCTTCAGACTTCTGTATCTCCTGTCCGATGGTGGCAGTGGGAAGAAGGCATGTAGTACCTCATGGAAATGGTGGGGAGGGCTGTGGCTGAGTCCACCACGAGAGAGAAAGAGAGAGAAAGAAAGAGAGAGAGAGAGAGAGAGAGAGGGGGGGGGAGGGGGGGAGAGGGAGAGAGGGAGAGAAGGAGAGTTCAGCTTCTATGAGTTCTTGGAGTGAATGAGACAGAGGATTGAGAGACGGAGTAAGAGAGAAAGCAAAAGAGAGAGAGAGAGAGAGAAAGAGAGAGTGTGTGTGGGGGGGTGTGGGGGGGGGGGGGGGGGGAGAAGGAGAGAGGGAGAAAGTTGAGCTTCTAGCTTCTAGGATCTTATTACCAGTGTAATGTTGCAGGAGAGTAGCTATGTTGTGGTAAAATTGTAAGTCTACTTTCTTTACCCTTTCTAAAGGTATGGTACATTAAATAAAAAAATGATCAGACCAATTTAGGATGAATGCACAGGGTCTTATACGCAGGGTTGGGAAATCAAAAACCTGAGGACAAAGATTTACGATGAAAAGGGAAAGACAATAGGATCCTGAGGGTCAATTAAAGAGGAAGAAGTTTGGACTTTTTCCCTTCAATCACAGTGAGGAATGTGGGGAATCCGCTGTGGTGGATTTTTAGGTTAACCTTTATGTATTTGTGTGTCTTGGTGCTTTTTTTTTGTATGGCTGTATGGTAATTCATATATCACTGTACCTTAATTGGTACATGTGACAATAAAAGACATTTGAAACCTTTGAACTTTTTCCACTGTTTCTACTTTGTATCTCTGAAAACTAACAACTAAAAATAAAACCAAGGTGTACTTTCTGAATTCTCCTCGAAACCGCGTCAGATCATGTCCGGCTTGTCCAAGCGGCAAAGTATAAGATACTATTTTGCCTTGAATTTTGTCACACTTTGTATACTTATCCCTTAAACTACCAGAGGATCTGTGCGTCGGCTGTCTGCCAGGATACCTGATAGGACAAAGGAGATTGATATTGTGCTGGTAAACAGATAGGATAGTTTCAATGTCCATGATAATTCATATTGGATGCTGAGACAGTGTGTTGACTTCAGCTGTTTTTTTGGAATCAACAGAGAGCTAACCTGGCCTGTGGCCACTGTAGACAAGACTAGTCAGGGGAGATGGAGTAGAACTGGAAAGTGATGCAAAGAATGGTGTGTTAATGCTTTAAGTTTCCTCTAGAGCTATCCCCATTCGCTCCTTAACTCGGCAGGAGATTGACATGAACCTGTGAGGGCAGTGTAAGCAGGGTTTGTACAAAAGTTATGCCAGCCATCCGAGAGGATCTCCCGAGCTATTCCCAGCACCGTGATTTCATCGTGTTATTGGTAGACTGCTGGCACAAAGTGCAACTCTGATGCAGAACGCTGAGAGGCAAGATGACCGATTGGAGTATTATCCAATCTAACCCGCATGTGAGATTAACTTGAATTAAAGTTAATCTTTTTTTCAGTTTAGTTTATCGTCACATGTACCGAGGTACAGTGAAAAGCTTTTGTTGCATGCTATCCAGTCAGCGGAAAGACAATACATGATACAAGATAAAGGGAATAACATGAATAACGTTTAGTGCATGATAAAGTCCAGTAAAGTCCAATCAAAGATAGTCCGTGGGTCTCCAGTGAGGGAGATAGTAGCTCAGGAGTGCTCTCCAGTTGTTGATAGGATGGTTCAGTTGCCTGATAACAGCTGGGAAGAAACTGTCCTTGAATCTGGAGGTGTATGTATTCACAGTTACATACCTTTTGCCAGATGGAACAGGAGAGAAGAGGGTACACAAAAATGCTGGAGAAACTCAGTGGGTGCAGCAGCATCTATGGAGCGAAGGAAATAGGTAACGTTTCGGGCCGAAACCCTTCTTCAGACGGGAATAGCTTCAGGAGAGAAGAGGGATTGGCCAGAGTGAGACTCGTCCTTGATTATGCTAGCGGCCTTGCCAAGGCAGCATAAGGTGTAAATGGAGTCAATGGGAGGTTGGTTTGTGTGATGGTGTGGGCTGCGTCCAATTCTCAGCAATTTCTTGTGGTCTTGGATGGAGCAGTTCCCAAACCATGCTGTGATGCTCCCCGATAAAATGCTTTCTACAGCGCTTGACCTGCAGGGGAACATTTTGCTCTGGTCTTCGCTATTGATTGCCCATTATACTCACCTGAACATACACAGATTACTCCACCATTGATAGGCAGCACTAAATATGGGTGCAAAGTTGGTTGATACTAATACTGACCTCTGTGTATTGGGTTGTAAATGAATAGGTGGAACCAAGTAGAACTCGTGGCCAATATTTTCATGCATACTTAGCACTTGCAATTTGAGATAATTGATTGTTGATTTAAAGACAGAGCATGGAACAGGCCCTTCAGCCCATTGAGCCCATGCTGACCATCGATCATCCATTCACACTAGTTCCGTTAACCCACTTTCTTACACACTAGGGATGATTTACAATTTTACCAAAGCCAATTAACCTGCAACCCCGCACATCTTTGGAGTGTGGGAGGAAACCGGAACACCGGGAGAAAACCCATGCGGTCATGGGGAGGATGTACAAATTCCATACAGACAGCACCCGTAGTCAGGATTGAACCTGGGCCTCTGGCGCTGTGAGGTAGCAACTCTACCGCTGCGCCACTGTGCCGCCCTTTTGTTGTTTGAGAAAACTTTGTTGGAGCATTCACCAAAATCCTATCGCACGTCAAGGTACAACAGAGAAATTTTCCTCGAGGCCCATTCTAAATGTATTCCTCAGTCAATACCAAAAGGAAAATAATGGATCATTTATTTTGATGCTGTCTCTTGAGTTTCCTGTGTGCCAAGCAGTTGCTGTTTTCTACACCACATTTCAAAAGTACCCAATTAGTTACAAATCACACTGAGATATATTGTGGTTTTGAAAAGTACCACTTAGACAAATCTTCCTTTCAACTCTGCACGCAAGATCTTGCCTGCAAATTAGTATATACTGTATATCCGGTAGACACAAAATGCTGGGGTAACTCAGCGGGACAGGCAACATCTCTGGAGAGAAGGAATGGGTGACCCTTTTTCAGACCTATACATATCCGGTTTTGGACTTGGCTTATTATTGTTATGTGTACAATGAAAAACTATGTTTTGCATGTTAGACTAGACTGTAATGATACAACACGGAATCAGGCCCTTTGCTCACCAAGTCCGCGCTGGCCCAGGGACAATTTACAATGTTACCAAAGCCAATTAACCAATAAACCTGTACATCTTTGGTGTGTGGGAGGAAACCGGAACACCAGGATAACACTGACATGATCACAGGAGGAACACACAAACTCCATACAGACAGCACCCGTAATCAGGATTGAAACCGGGTCTCTGGCACTGTAAGGCAGCAACTCTACTGCTGCACCACTATGCCACCCTTATTATCTAGTCAAGTCATACTGTACATGAGTACATCAGGTAGTGCCAAAGAGAAAATCAACATAATGCAGAAATAGTGTCACATATACAGAGAAAGTGCAGATTTTAAAAGGTGGAAGGGCTATAACAAGGTAGATTGGGAGATCAGGACTTCTTTCTAACAGAAAGTTAGAAAGTTTCTTCTGTCTGTACAGAGTTTTATGTTTTGATTTGATTTGATTTGATTTAACTTATTGTCATTGTCTTCAATTAAGAGACAATGAAATTATTTTTCCCTTACAGTCATACAAAAAAATAAAATAAAAACCCACAAAAACACAGAACACAGTAGTGGACAACACAAACATCCCCACAGCGGCACCAAAGTTCCCCACTGTGAGGGAAGGAACCAAAGTCCAGTCAACCTCCTCGCTGATGTTCCCCAATGCTCACCCATGGTCGGGACCTCCCGAGCACCCCGTAGCCGCCGCTACGGGTGGACAGATGTTCAGGCCCTCTCCCCGGGAACGATGGAACCCCAACGTCGAACGGCAGAACATCCTCAGCGGCCTGGACTTCTGAATCGGCCACCTTCCACCTTCCACCGGAGTCCACGGTTCCCGATGTCCACAGGCCGCGTTGGGCGGAGATTCGCGCTGGCAACCCCCGGCAAAGGGTCCCAGGACTCCGCGATGTCGAGTTCAGCGGCGTCTGCGTTTGGAGCTCCGCACCCGCAGCTCCGCGATGTTGGAGCAGCGGCCCAACACTCCGGAGCTCCAAGCGGCGATCCTAGGTAAGGCCTTGCCCGCTCCGCGATGTTTCCATCGCCTCGCCGCCGCTCTGGTCCGGTCCGGCAGGAAAGGCCGCGCCAATCCAGTTGGTAGGCCGCGAGGGGTGGGGGGGGGGGCGGGGACGCGACTCGGATAATAACCGCATCCTCGCCAGGAAGCGACTGAAGGACGGTTTCCCCCTTACCCTACCCGCTTCCACCAACATAAAATACTAAAAAATATATAAAAGACACACTCTAAACATAACAAAATAAAAAAGACAGCCAGACCGTGGGCGGAGGCAGCTAGCAACAGCGCCACCGGATGTCCACCGGATGTTCTCCCTGTGACAGTGTGAGTTTTCTCTGGGTTCTCCGGTTTCTTCCCACAATTGAAAGACGCATAGGGTTGTAGCTTAATTGGCTTCTGTAAATTGTAAATAGTCCCCAGTGTGTAGGATGGTGTTAGTGTACGGGGACGCTGGTCGGTGCAGACACGATGGGCAAAAGCTGTTCTTGAATCTGGTGCTGTGTGTTTTCAGGTTTTTCTATCCTCTGCCTGATGTGAGAGGAGAGAAGAAAGAATGTCTACGATATCACCCATTTTAGTGTCAACTGTAAATTTACTAATCATGCCTTGTACATTCTCATCCAAATTATTGATGTAAATGACAAACAGCAATGGGTCCAGCACTGATCCCTGAGAATCAGAATCAGAATCAGAATCAGAATCAGAATCACACTTTATTCGCCAAGTATGTTTCGCAACATACGAGGAATTTCATTGGCCAGCAATGAGAGGCACACCACTCATCACAGGTCTCCAGTCTGAAAACCATCTCTTATTGCCCTCAAGGGATGTGCTTGATCCCAGCTACCTATACTTGCCATATGTCCGCTTCTTCTTACAGACCAGAGCCTAAATAGCCTAAATATCCTCATCGACCAGGGATCCTACTAGTGCCCTTCACTCTAACAGAACCATGCTGTCCGTGAACTTTTCCACAGGAGCTTCGGTTTCCTCCCACACTCTAAAGTTGTACAGGTTTGTAGGTTAATCGGCCTCAGTTAATTTGTAAAATTGTGTCTGGTGTGTACAAGATAGTGTTAATTTGCAAGCATCGCTGGTCGACCCAGACACGGTGGGCCGAAGGGCCAGTTTCCGCACTGTATCTCTAAACTAAACTAAACTAAACTGAAGAAATTTCCTCCAGGTCCATTCTAAATGTATTCCTTAATCAATACCAAAAGCAAAATATTGGATTGTTTATTTTGAAGCTGTTTCTGGAGCTTCCTGTGTACTATGTAGTTGCTGTTTTCTGCACCCCACTTCAAAAGTACTCATTTGATTACAAATCTCTTTGTGAAACGTAGTGGTTTTGAAAAGTAACTCTTAGACAAATCTTTCTTCCAATTCTACAAGCAAGATCTTGCCTGCAAAATAGCATGTATAACCGGTATTGGTCTTGGTATATTACTGTCACATGTACCGAGATACAATGAAAACTTTGTTTTGCATCTATCTATGCAAATCACACCATACAAGATTATATCAGGTGGTGCTAAAGTAAATATAAACAGAGTGCAGAATATAGTGTTGCAACTACAGTGAAAGTGTAGATTTTTTAAAGTGCAAGGGTCCCAATGAGGTAGATTGGAAGATCTAAAATTGATCCTTAGCATATGAGAGGTCCCTTCAAGAGGTGCGTTCAACCTGTTGTATCTTCCTTCAGATCGGCGAGGAGAGAAGAGAGAATCTTCTGTGGATGGCTTGATTGTAATCACACTGTGAATGGCTTGACTGTAAATCATGTATTGCATTTTCGCTGACTGGACACAACAAAAAGCTTTCTGCTGTACCTTGGTACACGTGACAATAATATAATAAACTAAACTAAACTAATAAACTAAACTTTATCGGACTTCAATGTTATATCTTGAACGGAATGTATTCTTTCTGCTTTAACTGTGCACTGTGATTGTCATCATGTATAGACTTTTCTTTGACTGGATAGCACACAAGCAAGAGCTATTCACTGTACCTTGGTACACTTGACAATAATAATTGCTTTAGTTAGACAGTGGTGAATCTGTGGCACATTGCCACAGACGGCTGGGGAGGACGTCATTGGGTATTTTTAAAATGGAGATTGATAGATTCTTGATTAGTAAGTGTGTCAAGGATTATGGGGAGAAGGCAGGAGAATGGGGTTGAGAGGGAAAGATAGATCAGCCATGATTGAATGGCAGAGAGGACTCGATGGGCCAAATGGCCTAATTCTGTTCCTGTGACTGATGAACTTATGAACTCTTTCCTCTCTCAATTATCTGGGATAGATCCCAGGAGGTCTTGCAGTATTATTGTCAACAGCTCCTCCTTCTTAATCTTAAATTGGAGCAAGCCTAGCAGCCT
>JAXLNO010006129.1:0-38925 GCA_038087875.1 Malacoraja senta | reverse complement strand
AGCACTGACCCTTGCGGAACTCCGCTAGTCACTGGCAGCCAACAAGAAAAAACCTTATTTATCCTATATCCGGCGCTCTTTTTATTTTCTCTATAGGATTACCTGATGCACTCATGTATAGGTAGATGCAAAATACTGGAGTAACTCAGCGGGACGGGCAGCATCTCTGGAGAGAAGGAATGGGTGAATCAGTCTGAAGAAGGGTCTCGATCCGAAATGTCATCCATTCCTTCTCTTCAGAGATGCTGCCTGTCCCAATGAGTTACTCCAGCATTTTGGGTCTACCTACAATTTTAACCAGCATCTGCAGTTCTTTCCTACGCACTCATGTATAGTATGATTTACATGGATAGATGCAAAATGAAGTTTTTCACTGTATCTCGGTACACGTGACAATAATAAAATATAAGATTAATACCAAATGTGAATGTTATTTTGCAGGCATGATCTTGCGTGCAGAGTTGAAAGGAAGATTTGTTATTGTGGTACTGTTCGAAACCACGACATGATTTACAACAAAAATTAGTACTTTTGAAATGTGGTGCAGAAAACAACACTGCTTAGCTCACAGGAAGCTCAGGAAACGGCATCAATATGAACCAATACCAATTGAATTGAATTGAATCGATCGAATAAATTTTATTAGCCAAATATGTATACATACAAGGAATTTACCTTGGTGCTTTGCTCACAAGTGACAACACGATATACAGTAGACAATTGCAAATAAAACATTATAATTTAAACATGTGAAGAATGAAATAAAATACCAGAGCACAAGGAGTCTACAGACTTTTGGCTGTTGAGTAGAGCTACTGCTTGTGGAAAGAAGCTGTTTTTATGTCTGGCTGTGGCGCTTTGACAGTCCGGAGTCGCCTCCCAAAGGGAAGTGCTTCAAAGAGTTTGTGGCCAGGGTGAGAGGGGTCAGAGATGATCTCACCTGCTCTCTTCCTGGTCCTTGCAGTGTACAGTTCGTCGATGGGGGGAAGGTTGCAGCCAACAACATTCTCGGTTGATCGAATGATGCGCTGCAGCCTCTTGGTGTCGTGCTTGGTGGCTGAGCCAAACCAGACCATGATGGAGAAGGTGAGAGACTCTATGATGGCTGTATAAAACTGGACCCATCATGGCCAGATTGTTCACATCCTTCCTGTAATGGGGCAACCAGAACTGCATATAATTTTCCAAATGCAGCCTTATTAGAGTCCTCTAAAGCTTAAAGCCTCAGCTTACTTCAGGTTGACAAACCTCAATGAGTGGATCCATGAAGGGTTCTCACAAGTGATAAAGGAAACAATTCACTTTATACTTTAGAAATACAGCGTGGAAACAGGCCTTTAGGCCCACCGAGTCTGTGCCAACCAGCGATCACCCCGTACATGTACACTATCCCACATACAGTACAAGGGACAATTTATAATTTACAGATGCCAATTAACTTACAAACCCGTATGGCTTTGGAGTGTGGGAGGAAACCAGAGCACCCGGAGGAAATTCACACAGTCAAAGGGAGAAAGTACAAACTCTGTACAGACACCATCCGAGGGCAGGATCGAACCGGGGTCTCTGGCACTGTAAGGCAGCAACTCTATCGCTGCGCCACTGTGCCTCCGCAATTCGTGGGTCAATCTGGAACAATAAATACCTCCTCCTCCCCGCAAAACACAGCTAAAAATCCAATGATCTCTTATAATTAAATAGGAATGTGATTTGCTCACCAGAAACAAAGCAGTTTATGAGGATTTTGTGAATTAAAAGAGGGCAGATTGTGGCCCATTTGGCCTGTATCGCTCCGTATGGCACTGAGCAGATTGCATGCAGAAGTCTGTGGGCTGATTCCTTGCTGACATGTTTAAATAAGGATATCGTAGAATGTGAGAGGGAGGGGTAATATCTGTCTTCTACTGACATCCCTCAAAGTAAAATTTTGAGGGACCTTGACAGGAAAGACCTGTTTTATTTCATAGATATAATATAATTGATAGAGGGATTAAAAGACTGGGGGAGAATTTATTTTCCTCCAGAAGATGTTGGGGACAGGGAGCTCACTGCCCAAATTGATAGCACTGGCAGATACTGAATATATTTGGTTGAGTATTTGAATCCTGAAGTGATGTAGTCATACAGCGAGGAACAGGCCCTTCAGCCAATCTGCCCACATTGACCAAAATGACCATCTACACTAGCCCCACCTGTCTGAGTTTGGAAAATATCCTTCTAAACCTATTCTTTCCGTGTACCTGTCCAAATGGAAAGTGGTGCTGGATTAGGTCATTTTTAGGTTTTCGTTTTCTTTGTTTTAGTTTTAGTTTTTAGGATAGAACTAGTGTATGGGTTTTTGTTGGTCGGCTCAGACATGGTGGACCGAAAGGCCTGTTTCCACGCTGTATCTCTAAACTAAACTAAACCTAACTAAAGGATGGTGATACCAGAACTTGTAACAACAATAAAAAGGGCGTTGGATAAATATTTGGAAAAGTGTATGATTGAATGGGGAATATGAAGGGAGGGGAACAATTGGAGAGCTATTTCAAAGAGCAAATAAAATCATGAAGAGCTGAAGGGCCTCCTTCTGAGCTGTGGGTCCAGGGAGGGTAGAACATTGTCTCTGGATCTAATGCGCTAAAATGCTGAGAACTATGCTGCTCAGTAGGTCAGTCAGCACCTATGGAGGGAATGGACAGGTGACGTTTCGGGTTGGCATACTTCCTCAGACTCATTAGACCAGTTCTTCAGGTTTGAGTCTGAAGAAGGATCCTGACCCGAAACAATGCTATATTCTGCACTCTGTACCTCCCCCCTTGCTCTACCTATTGTGCTTGAGTTTGACTTGAATGTATTTATGTATGAATGTATTTAATTTATTGGATAAGCATGCAAAACAAAGCTTTTTACTGATCTTCGTTACATGAGGCAGTAATAAACCTAAACCTAAACATAGAACATAGAACAGACACCACTCGAGCAACCCATCACCACACCTTACACACAAGTTCACACAAGTTATAGGCGTAGAATTAGGCCATTCAGCCCATTGAGTCTACTCCGCCATTCAATCATGGCTGATCTCTGCCATCTAATCCCGTTTTCCTGCCTTCTTCCCAAAACACTTGATACCCATTCTAATCAAGAACTTGTCTGTGTCTGCCTTAAAAATATCCATGCCTGTGCCAACCTTGATGTCAATCAATCTGAATTATCATATAAATGCCTATTAAACATGGCCATTTTATCAGCAAATCGAAATTAGGGTGTGTTTGAAAAATCAGATAAATACATGGTTCAATGAAGTGATAAATCAAACAGAAAGGCTTACAGCTCGTTCCTGTTTTGATGTTAGGTGACGTTATCCAGTGAAGTTCGAGGTACTGCGCTATATTCTACCTTCAGGGCCGAGGGAGTGGTTAAGATTAATTGCTGTTTGACACACCTAATGAATGCCCAATGGGAGGTGAGTGTAGGCTTGTTGCAACAATTCCTGGAGTTTTCATGGCGTAAGTCCTGGCATAAAAATATTTTGTTTTTAGCTCAAGGGAACTGCAGATACTGGAAGCTGAAACATAAACAGTGCTGAAATGAAAACCCATCTTCGACCTGAAATGTTGACACTATTTCCACAGAGGACGCCTCACTTGCTGAAGGCTTTCATCATCTTCTGTTTATAGATAGTCATAGAGTCATACCGTGTGGAAACAGGCACTTCTGCCCAACTTACCCACACTAACCAACATGTCCCACATTATTCCCACCTACCTGCGTTTGGCTGATATCCCTCTAAACCTGTCCTATCCATGTACCTGTTGGTCGTCGACATCACTGGATGAAGCTGGTGATGGCAAAGAAGACGGATGTGATGGGCGAGGAGCATGGCCGGAAGGAGAGAGACCATGATTTGGTCTACCCTTCCGGCCAGACGAGGTTTGCTGCAGGAGGCTCCCCCGGGGAGCAAAGGTGGATGGGCAAGGAGAGGGAGGTCGGTTTGCAGGTCAATACAGACATCCAAGGAAGGCGATGGCTGGAGGCCCACAGCAGCCTGGGCCTTGCCTGGAATGGGCACTGCTCTTAACAACTAGAGTGCAGATTGGAATTTGAAAATGGTGCCAAAACATGACGCCTCTTCGATTTGGGATCATTAGACTATTTCTGTACAATTTGCTAATCAGGGATGGCATGTATCGGGGATGGGGATGGGGATGGCTTAGGCATGGCAATACTTTACTGGGCTGTTTGCACTTTGCACGTGACAATAAAAGCACCATTGAACCATTGATTTCACGCTGAATGACTCTATGATTTTAAAACTCTATGACAGGCTTTTACATGTCAAGAGGTGATTCAATCAGTGCAGGATCCATAGACTCCAACCTATTGTTACAGCTACCACGCTTTTGCAGATGGTTGAGATTGAGTTTCCACTCAATGTTAATGTTTGGGATGTTAATACTGGAGCTCTATGTACCAAAAATGTCAAGGCCAAGTGGTTAGACTAGACAGTGATTGTTTGGCACTTTCGTGGCACAAAATCCACTTGACGAGTTATCCATCCAATTCTCTGACACACTGTGAATGGAAAAGGACAACGTGCAATCCATAGCAAACCCCCTCTTTTTAAATCAAGAAGGAACGTCTAAGATGAAGCAGTAGAAGACGGTTGGACCTGCGTCACAAGGATCTCGTTCATTGTGGAAAATCGTTCCCAGGTCCTTCTCTAGTATATTTTCAAATGAAGGTTTGGCACCAGGGAAACTTTACTTGGCAAGTCACCAAACTTCGTGACTGAAGCAACAAGCGTAAAGGAGCACCTTAAAGAACGAGAGGGAGGTTGACAGGGACAGATAGGCTTAGGAAGGACTTGCAAAACTTGAGATCTAGGCAGCTACAGGCATGTAATGTGGGATTAGTGGGTGTGTTCATTTGCGTACAATTATATACTTACTGTCTCGGGATTTCTTGGAAACAAACTTTAAAAGATCACGCAAGGAGTTCTTGTAGCCTCCATTGTCAACTGAATCTGCTCATATCCTGCAGTAGGGTCCCGACCCAAAACGTTACCCATCCTTTTTCTCCAGAGATGCTGCCTGACCCGCTGAGTTACTCCAGCACTTTGTGTCTATCTCTGTTCATATCCTCCGCTGTCTCAACTTGCCCAAAGCAAAACTAAAAGTTTAATTAATATACAAATTCTGATGTCTTAACAATACTGATTACAGCTGCCTGTCAAGGGTTGAAATAGTAGTTGGTGGCATCTCAGCTCTCAGTATCTCAGTTAATATTCAATAATTATGCCGGCATCTATTTCTATTCTATATAGAGAGTTGTAGCCCAGTCCTCACATTGACCAGACTCCCCACCGATGACTCCATCTACATTTCACACTGCCTTGGAAAAGCAGCTATCATAATCAAAGACTTGTCCCATCCCGATCATTCCTTCTTCTCCCTGCTTCCATCGGACAGCAGGTACAGAAGCTTGAAAGCGCACACCACCACACTCGGGAACAGCTTCTTCCCCTCTGTTATCAGGCTTCTGAACGGTCCTACTTCAAGCTGTACTTTACCCGTTAGACTTTAGAAATACAGGAAACAGGCCCTTCGGCCCACCAAATCCGCGACGATCAGCAATCACCTTGTACACTGGCACTATCCCCTTACACACTAGGGACAATTTATGACTTTAACCAAAGCCAATTAACCTACAAACCCGCACTACGTTAGAATGTGGGAGGAAACTGGAGCACCCGAAGAAAACTCAGGCGGTCACAGGGAAAATGTACAAACTCTGTACAAGCAGAACCCGTAGTCAGGGTCCAACCTGGGTCTCTGGTGCTGTAAGGCAGCAACTCTACCACTGCGCCACTGTGCTGCAACGATAGTTAATGTAGCTAGGGTATTGTTTGATTCTCCTCTACCCCATTTCGGACATTGGATTTCATCTTTGGGACAGCTGCAATGCTGAGAACTATATTCTGCACTCTGTATCTTCGTCTTTGCTCTACCACTTGTACTTGAGTTTGGCTTGATGGTATCTACATAGAGTGTAATCTGGGTGGGATAGCAGGCAAAACAAAGGGCCTGTTTCCACGCTGTATCTCAAAACTAAACTACCTGAGCATCATCCGCTCGGTTTATGTAATGCAAACCTTTGCAGTACAGCAGAGTTATGGATTGTATCAATCTGGGTCAAATCATCTGGATACAGAGAAGCAGTATTGTCGATGAAAAAGCCAGTATAATTGTCATGCATGGGTTGATTCATAAAAGTGGCAAGCTGAAAATAATCTAATTGTACCTACATCCCAGCACAAGGGAATAGCAACCCGGTCGTCATGGAAACGGAACACATTTTTTAACTTCTCTGCAGGTTTTCCGTAAACAAATGATGTGTGCTTGGCCCTCCTCCAGAAGTGGAGCTTGATTCTGAAAATAGAACCTCAACTACAATACAGGCACTGATTGTCTGTTTGCTGAATCTGACTCCTATGGCAGGCTGACAAGGGAGATGGCAAAGCAGCCTCCATCATCCTCCACCAACCCTGCAACTTTCCCCCATCCCACAACGTTACGGTGACCTCACTAACCCTCCAACCCTCCAACATCTGATTTGGTTAATGTATGATGAACGTTTGACGGCACTGGGCCTATGCTCACTGGAGTTCAGAAGGATGAGGAGGGGGATCTCATTCAAACTTACTGACTAGTGAAAGGCTTGGATGGAGTGGATGCGGAGAGGATGTTTCCACGAGTGGTAGATTCTAGGACCAGAGGGCACAGCCTCAGAATAAAAGGACGTACCTTCAGTAAGAAGATGAGGAGGAATTTCTTTAGTCCAAGGGAGGTGAATCTGTGGAAATCAATGGCAAGTTATTTGGTATTTTTAAAGCGGAGATGGACAGGTCAGTAAAAGTGACAAAGGTTATGGGAGAAGGAAAGGGAATGGGGTTCAGAGGGAAAAGTAGATCAGTCATGATTGAATAGTGGAGCAGACTAGATACTCAAACCAGTCAGTATGTTCTTTATTGTGCACATGTAGAGGTTAGATAGAGTATTCAGTCAAATTTCCTCAATCTTCTTGGTAATTAACTGTTGAAGTAACAAGTGCTTTTTGTGACAGAGAGTTCGAAATTTGGACAACTCTTTATAAAATTGAAAATCTTTTTTTTCACACAGTGGGCGATGGGTATGGTAGAACAAGCTGCCAGAGGAAGTGGTTGAGGCAGCCATAAAACATCATTTAACAGACATTTGGGCAGATATATTGAGAGGAAAGGTTTGGAGGAACATGGAGGAACAAACAAATGAGACCAGCTTCAATGGGTATCTTCCGCTCAGTTCGCACTAACCAACTTAATCTCCCGGTGGCTCAGCACTTCAACTCCCTCTCCCTCATCCAACCTTTCTGTACTGGGCCTCCTCCTTTGCCAGAGTGAGGCCCACCGCAAATTGGAGGAACAGCACCTCATATTTCGCTTGGGTAGGTTACACCCCAGCGGTATGAACATTGACTTCTCCAATTTCAGATAGTCCTTGCTTTCTCCCTCCTTCCCCTCCCCCTTCCCAGCTCTCCCACAAGCCTTCTGTCTTCGCCTCTTCCTTTCTTTTTCCCGCCCCCCCCCAACATCAGTCTGAAGAAGGGTCTCGACGCAAAACATCGCCTATTCCTTCTCTCCATAGATGCTGCCTCCAGCATTTTTATCTACCTTCGATTTTTCCAGCATCTGCAGTTCTTTCTTAAACATCAATGGGTATTTTGGTCAGCATGGGCAAGTTGGGCCGAAGGACCTGTTTCAATGCTGTGTTACTTTATCTCACTAAGTTTCAGGTTCAAAGCAAAAATGTAATGGTTCATGAGGAAATTAGGTTTATCAGTGCCAGTTTAATTTCCTTGACATTTGGTGTTGAACAGAACTCTAACATTAAAGGATTCTTGCAAGATAATAATAATAATAATCATAGATTTTATTTATGGGCGCCTTTCACAAAGTCTCAAGGACACCTTACAAAGTTTAACAAATAGTGTAGAAACATGTAAGCGGAATGAAATTAATAGCAAAGACATCACCAGTACACAAATTAAAGATAGAATTAAATCCAAAAACAAAAATCAAAAACACAATATGGAAGAGAGAGCAGCGGCTGCTAAAGCGCGCCAGTGTCCACTCTCCCTTCCGACCGCCATCTTGGACAAAGACTAACATAGACACTACACATTACACACAAAATCCCGATGTTGGGGTCGGCGCCGCCACCTGCAGCTGGTAGCTCCGCAGTCCCGCAGCCCGGAGGTGTTGAGCTCGGCGGTCGCAGCTCACTGGAGCTCCAGCGCGTCGATCCAGCGCGGCGACCCAGGCAAGGCATCGCCCGCTCCGCGATAGCGCTCCAGCGCTGTGCCGCCACCGAAGCTGAAGGTGCTGGGCGGTCCCCGCCAGGAAAACGCCGCTCCACGCCCGCTGGTAGGCCGCAAGGACGGGTCGACGGGGCAGCCCGGAGAAAAAGCTGCCTCACCGACCAGGTAGGGACCTAGAGATAGTTTCCCCCTTACCCGCCTACATTAAAAGTCAAAATTCCCCAACAGACATAGACAGGAAAAAAACTAAAAACTAAATAAAAAAGTGAATTGAACGGACGGCTGCTGGTTAGCAGCCGTTCCCCAAGATAGCTCCTCCTCCATGTACAAGCAGAGAAATATTACGGACGGCTGGTAAAATGAAATTAATAATAAACTTCAGACAATGTGATGTTTTTGAAGTTCAATCAATGCTCTAACGTTTCAAAAGAGTGAGCCGTTTTAGCATAGCAAACGCCAGTGACTAGGTAATCTACTTACAGCAAGTAAAACACAAAGTGCATGAACTCAATGGTTCAGGCAGCATCTGTAGAGGGAATGAACAGGCAATGTTTCGGGTTGAGACCCTTCGTTAGGCTGAAAGGTCACATGAAGAAGAGACCCATCCTGAAACGCAACCTGTCTGTACAAGGATCCCAACCCAAAATGTCGCCTATCCATTCCCTCTACCAATGCTGCCTGACCAGCTGAGTTCCTTCAGCACTTTGTATTTTTCCTCAAGATTCCAGCATCTGCAGTTCTTTGTGTCTACTGTTTACAGTGATGTTGGCTGAGGGTTAATAATTAGGGGTGGCACAGTGGAGCAGCTGGTAGAGCTGCTGCCTCATAGCACCGGAGACACCGGGTTCAATCCTGACTTCTGTGTGGAGTTTGCATGATCTTTCCATGTCTGTGTGGGTTACCTCCGGGTTCTCTGTTTTTTTCTGGGTGTTCCAGTTTCCTCCCGCTCGTTTACGATACGATAAAAGACGATAGAACTTTATTTATCCCAGGATGGCCTGCCAACAGCATAAAAGACAAGATACAAGTTTCCTCCCACATCCCAAAGAGATCAGGGTTTGTAGGTTAACTGGCCTCTTTAAATTGCCCCAAGTGTGTAGGGAGTGCATGAGAAAGTCATATAACAGAGAACTTGTGTGAACAGGTGATCAATGGTTGGCATGGACTCTGTGGGATGAAGGGCCTGTTTCCATGCTGTATTTCTAAACTAAACTAAACTAAATGCTAGAGGGACCTTCGACTGATCCCTTCACATGCAGCCACAAAGGAGGTAATTGAGGCAGGTACTATAACGGCATTTAAAAGACATTTGGACAGGCACATGGATAGGAAATGTTTAGTGGGATATGGGCCAAACATGGACAGGTGGGACAAGTGTAGATGGCGTCTTGGTCGGCATGGACAAGTTGGGCCAATGGGCCTGTTTCCATGCTGTATGACTCTATGCCTCTGATTAATCTGTTCACCATCTAGGTCACGTCTCCAATCAAATCACACAACATTGAAACACTTGGCGATCTCTGAAGTTGATTCAGTTCTTAATTATTATGGACTTTTGCGATTTGTTCCATCAAAAATGGACAACGAGATTGCCTGGTTCTATTATATGAGGTTTTGTGGCTATTTCTGTTCCAGTGGGTGTAGCCAGGATTAGTTCAAATGGTAGCAGCTGTTGGTTGCTGTTGAGGATTGATCCCTTAGCTCCTGAGCTGTGGTAAACAATCCCCCCTGACATTTACAGCCATTAGACCTGATGTAGACGGGGAAAATTCAATTGGAGTCTAGGGTTTACTTTCAAAACAAACTCTCGTTATTGCACATTGGCCAACTTGGGAGACACATGTCCTCAAACAGATGCTCTCCGATTGTAGGGCAGATGCGCAAGGATGCAAAGCATGCGTTGCTTTTTATACTCTACTTTATGCAAATTTCCCCTCCCGAGGAGGGGCGGCACAGTGGCACAGCGGCACTGCGGTAGAATTGCTGCCTTATAGTGCCAGAGACCAAGGTTTGATCCTGACATCGAGTGCTGTCTTTGCGGAGTTTGTACGTTCTCCCTGCGACCACGTGGGTTTTCTCCAGGTGCTACAGTTTCCTCCCACACTCCAAAGACGTACAGGCTTGTAGGTTAATTGGCTTCAGTAAAATTGTAAATTGTCCCCAGTGTGTGAGATAGTGCCAGTGCGGGGGGTAAACGCTGGTCAACGCGGACTCAGTGGTGTGAAGGGCCTGTTTTTATGCTGTCTCTCTAATATCTAGATACTCTCCTGGCCCAGGGCACATGCTCAGAGATACAAAGCATACGTCGCTTTTTACACTCTACCTTTTAACTACATTTCCCCTCGCCTGGAGTCTGTAGATTGTTGCTAGGCAGTATCTAGGCATAGGCCCACTTAAGATCACTTTATGTACATCATCTGATGATCACTGAGACTGGTGTAATCCAGTTTCATGTGGGCACAAGGAACTGCAGATGCTGCTTTACAAAGAAAGACATAACAAAGAAAGATTGGGTCAAGATGGCGGTGCCTTGGGGCAGCGGCCACTGCAGTCCATCTGTCTTTTCTTTTTGTTGTCCTGTTAGGTGTATGTTTTTGGTTTTAGTTTTATTTTATTTTTAGCTGTGTATATGTGGGGGGGGCGAGGGGGGGGTGGGGCGGGGGGGTGGGGGTTGGGGAAACCTTTTAATCTCTTCCCTGCACGGGGGACTTGACCGTTTCCCTGTCGAGTCTCCGTTGTCATTGGGGCCTAGCACCGTGTAGCGGCCTCCAACCGGAATCGAACTGGGGCTCCAGTCGCAGAGCCTGTGGACTCACCATCGCGGAGCTGGCCAACTTCGGAGCGCGGAGCGCTGTGGTGGAGCGTGGCTGCGACCCGACTTCGGAGCTTCGGAGGCTCCGGCTGCAGGCCCTGTGGATGATAACATCGGGAGCTCGCAACGCACCTTCTCCCGCCCGAATCGAGGGGTTTAAATCGACCTGGAGCACGGCCTTACATCGCCCGGCGCGGCTTAAACGGCGGCGGGACTTACCATCGACCGCCGGGGGCTCTAACATCAAAGCCTCGATCAGCTCGATGCAGCAGTTTGACTGCTTGACTGCGGGTGAAGAAGAATAAAGAACAGAGAACAGGGAAGAGATAAGACTTTTGCCTTCCATCACAGTGAGGAGGTGTTTGGAGATTCACTGTGATGGATGTTTGTGTGGAATTGTGTCAATTGTGTGTTTTGTTTTTTTGCTGTTATGACTGCAGGAACGTAATCTCGTTTGAATGTTGTATGTTTAAATGACAATAAATGGCCATCCATCCATCCATCCATCCATCCATCCATCCATCCATCCATCCATCCATCCATCCATCCATCCATCCATTGCTGTACGTCAGCGGATCAGGCAGCGTCTTTGGAGAACATAAATTGGTGATGTTTCGGGTTGGGAGAAAGCTGGAAGAGAGATGGGGCAGGTTGAAGCTTGGCAAGTGATAGGTGGACACAGGTGAGGAGGGTTTTGGATAGGTAGATTGTTGGCCAATGGCCAGAATGAAAATGCAAAAGGTGTAAGATGGTTTGCTGGGATGCATATTGTTCCTAGTTGTTGGTGTCTATGATGGATCATTGTCCTTTAAGCTGCGTAAGGGCCTGACTGCATCATTTAATTAATAACTTTTATTTAAAAAACTTTAGAAACCTTTTAGTAATGTTTTAGAGTTGCCAGCATGTCACAAATAAAGCATTGTCATAGCTGAATCATTAACTTTACTTCACTCTCCACAGTGGGGTTCAGTGGGTAGAGCTGCTGCCTCACAGTGCCAGAGACCCAGGTTCGATCCTGGCCTCAGGTGCTGTCAGTGTGTGGAGTTTACACAATCACACTGTGACCATGTGGGTTTCCTCCAGGTGCTCCGGTTTCCTCTCACATTGGAAAGACGTGCGTGTTTGTAGCTTAATTTTCCTCCGTAAAATTTCTTCTAGTGTGTCGGACGTGGATGAGAAAGTGGGATAACGTAGAACTAGTGTGAACAGGTGATCGATGGTCAGCGTGGGACAAAGGGCCCATTTCCATGCTGTATCTCTAAACTAAACTAAGATGCTGCCAGAACTGCTGAAAGTTGTCATCATTTATTTTTATTTCAAATTTCCAGCATCTGCTGTTTGTTTTAACTTTATTTACACCTCAGTACTGCTGGCTTGCATTTTCAGGAGACTGTATGTGGCAAGATTGTAGGGTTAGAGTGACCTGTGTCTCTCCTTAAGGGTTTCTGAAGTAGGATCATGTGTCCCCGTGCTACTGAGGAGATGTTATTTTAATTCAGCTGGGAAATGGTGGATCAGTTTTATGATGGACTATTTCTGTGCAAGCTCATGGATTACAAGAACGATGATGTTATGTCTAGCAAGTCCCTCTATACTGGTTCTTAACAAGTATCCTGTGTACATCCAGGATCAGTAATGTCTATGCTTTCATGGAACGCTGACACTTCCCTCACTTACTCTCCAGGCAGGTGGACTAGTTTAGTTTAGTTTAGTTTAGATATACAGCGCACAACAACCTGGCTCTCAATATCAGTAAAACCAATGAACTGATTGTAGACTTTGGAAGAGGAAGGATGAGGACCCACAATCCTGTTCTTATCAGGATGGTGGAGAGAGTCAAAAACTTCCAATTCCTGGGCGTGCATATTTCCGAAGATCTTTCCTGGACTCAGCACACTGATGTAATTATAAAGGTAGCACATGAATGCCTCTACTTGGGGTGGAAGATTGCAACCTTCACGTGGTCTGCCCTGTTTCGACTAACGCAATCAACTCGACGTGCACAAACGGAAGATCAAATAGAACAAGTTGTCCAACAACTTTAGGCTGTGCACGCCATACGAAAGAAGAAGAATGCCTCTACTTCCTGAGAAGATTATGGAGATTTGGTATGTCAGATAGGATTCTCTTGAACTTCTACAGGTGTACAGTAGAGAGCATATTGACTGGTTACATCACGGCCTGGTTCGGCAACTTGAATGCCCATTCCATCACTGGCTCTGACCTCCCCACCATCGAAGGGATTTACCGGAGTCGCTGCCTCAAAAAGGCAGCCAGCATAATCAGAAACTCACACCATCCTGGCCACACACTCATTTCACCCCTGCCATCAGGAAGCAGGTACAGGAGCCTGAAAACTGTAATGTCCAGGTTCAGGAACAGCTTCTTCCCTACAGCCACAAGGCTATTAAACACTACAACCTCAAATATGCTCTGAAATACATAGACTATTATCGTTAATATTGCACTATTTTTTAATTTATTTTTTGTGTACGTATGTGTGCGTGTGTGTGTGTACACATATATATGATCTATATATATGTGTATTTGTGAGTATGTGTGTATATATACACACTGAACCTTTTTTCTCTCTCGTTTATTATATTGTTTACAGTGTACTATGTTTACATATTCTGTTGTGCTGCAGCAAGTAAGATTTTCATTGTTCTATCTGGGACATGACAATAAAACACTCTTGACTCTACATAAAAAGGATTTTAGTTTTCCGAGAACAATGCAAATTCCATGTCCTATGTGAAAATAAAACACAAAATTAACTTTAGTGTTGTGAGAATTATTTTCTCAGAAGTTATTTTCGCTGGGGGTCTGTCGGAACCTGATTGCTCACATTGCTCAGGGCCTGGTTTCAAGTAACACAGATGCTTGAGGCAGTTGGATATTGTGTAGAGTTTTGGGTGTGGTGGGATCACGCCCAACAGCCTCCAGAGATACGCTGATCATTTTGCTATTTTTACACAAAAGTGCCTGGAGATCCAGTAAAATATGTGCAAGCAATTTATTTTGCTCTCTTATGACCCAGTGTTTGTGCAACGAATTTGTTTGTGTAACAAATTTACTGAAACAAAAAGACCGTGTATGTTTTTCAGTAAATTTGTCAATAGGTTAGACATAAAATATATCTCAAGATCTGTTTCCAAAAGAGGGAAAGTGCAGCAATGTCTAGAAAGGTGCTCTAGTTTCTTCCCACATTCCAAAGACGTGCAGGTTTGTAGGTTAATTAGCTCCTGTAAATTGTTCCCAGTATGTAGGATAGAACTAGTTTACGGGTGATTGATGGTCAGTGCGGACTTGGTGGGCAGAAGGGCCTATTTCCGCGCTGCAACTCTAAACTAAACTAAACTAAACTAAACTTATCCTCACCCACAACAACTTTACTTTTAACTCCTCTTCGATAACTTTCAATTCCTAGGCCTCCATTGCCTCACCTATAACTTGGACATTCAGTCCCTCCACACATCCATCCCCCACCAGGAAGGTGTCAAGATCTCCTGGTTCTTCTTTGAACAGAGACCACATCAGTTCCCTCTGCCAAAACTCTCCTCTGCCTGGCGGAACTTGTCCTCACCCTCAACAACCTCACTTTTTACACATCTCAATAAAAGCTGAGTTACTCCAGCACTTGGTGTCTTTTTTTTGTCAACCAGCATGCAGTTTCTTGCGACTCGACAAATTTACTGAGTTGCTCTGGTCTTCAAGATAGTACTTGTGTTGCTGACATTATCCTGGATAGAGTGGAGAGGGTTTCCATGAGTGGGAGAGTCTAGGAAGAGAGGCCCTAGCCTCAGAATAAAAGGACTTACCTTTGGAAAGGAGGTGAGGAGGAATTCCTTTAGTCAGTGGGTGTTGAATCTGTGGAATTCATTGCCACAGAAGACTGTGGAGGCCAAGTCAATGGATATTTTTAAGGTGGAGAGTGATAGTTTCTTGATTAGTCAGGGTTATAGGGAGAAAGCAAGATAATGGGGCTGAGAGGGAAATCTAGATCAGCTATGAATGAATGGCAGAGTAGACTTGATGGGCAGAATGACCTAATTCTGCCCCTATAACATATTAACTTATTATATCCACTACTCCATGTGACAAGACAGAGTACAGGAAGGAGATAGAGAACTTAGTTACACGGTGCCAGGGCCAACAACCTCTCCCTCAATGTCAGAAAGTAAAGAAGTTAATGTCCCAATCAGTGTCGATGGTGCTGAAGTGGAAATGGCTGAGAGCTTCTTGGAATTAATATTGCCAACAATCTGTCATGGACCAAACACATTGAAAGGAGAGCAAGAAGGCACACCAATGCCTCTACCTCCCCGGGTGGCTGAAGAAATTCAGCATGTTTCAGATGATTCATACAAACGTTAGACTTTAGACTTTCGAGATACATCGCAGAAACAGACACTTCGGCCCACCGAGCCCGCACTAACCACGATCACCTTGTACACTAGCACTATTTTACACACTAGGGACAATTTACAATTGTACCAACGCCAATTGTAACCTACAAACCCGCACATCTTTGGAGTGTGGGGGGGGGAGGGGGGGGGAGGGGGGGGGACGAGAGCGCCTGGAAAAAACCCATCCGTTTGTACGGGAGAACGTACAAACTCCGTACAGACAGCACCCATAGTCAGGATCGAACCCGAGTCTCTATCGCTTCATCACTGTGCCACCACATTGAAAGATTTATCGAGATTTCTGCGCCACTCTGTCACCCCTTCTGGACTTCTAGAAATGCTCCATAGAAAGCACACTGTTGGATTGCATCACAGCTTGGTTTAGGAGCTCTGCCCAAGACCGCAATGGTGGTGCAGCGGTAGAGTTGCTGCCTTACAGCACCTGAGACCCGGGTTCGATCCTGACTATGGGTGCTGTCTGTATGGAGCATGTACGTTGTCCCCGTGACCTGCATGGGTTTTCTCCGGGTGCTCCGGTTTCCTCCCACACTCCAAAAAGACGTACAGGTCTGTAGGTTGATTGGTTTGGAAAAAATTGTAAATTGTCCCTAGTGTTTGTAGGATCGTGTTAGCGTGCGGGGATTGCTGGTCAGTGCGGTCACGGTGGGCCGAAAGGCCTGTTTCCACGCTGTAACTCTAAACTAAAATTGCAGAGAGTTGTGGATGTAGCCCAGTCCATCACACAGACCAGACTCCTCACCATTGACTCCATCTATACTTCACGCAGTCTCAGAAAGGCAGTCAACATAATCAAAGACTGTTCACTAGCTTTGTGTGACTGGAAAGACCATTGGGAACATTAGTTGCCTTTTTTATCCACGTTCAGTTGAAGAGATAGAAAGTAAGCATGCAGGTACAGCAGGCAGTGAAGAAAGCTAATGGCATGTTGGCCATATTGTGTCTCTTGAAGGCACAGAGACACAATAGACTGCTGATGCTGGGAGTAATCAGCATCTCCAAGCTGCTGGAGTAACTCAATGGGTCAGGCAGCATCTGGAGAACATGGATAGATGGCACTTCGGGTTGGGACCCTTTTTATTTAGTTTAGAGATACAGCCTGGAAACAGGTCCTTAGGCCCACCAAATCTGCACTGACCACCGATCACACTAATTTCTTTCCTACACACTAAGGATAATTTGCAGAAGCCAATTAACCTACAAACCTGCACGTCTTTGGAATGTCCGAGGAAACCGTAAACGCACGCGATCACAGGGAGAACGTGCAAACTCCATATACACATCACCCGTAGTCAGGATCGAATCCGAGTCTCACAGAGGAGTGGCGCAGTGGTAGAGTTGCTACCTTATAGTGCCAGAGACACGGGTTTGATCCTGACTATGGGTGTTGTACGGAATTTGTACGTTCTCCCTGTGGCCGCGTTGGTTTTCTCTGGATGCTCCAGTTTACTCCCACACTCCAAAGACATACTGGTTTGTAAGTTAATTGGCTTCGGTAAAATTGTAAATTTTCTCCAGTGTTTAGGATAGTGTTAGTGTACGGGAATCGTTGGTCGCCGCGGACTCAGTGGGCTGATGGGTCTGTTTCCCTTCTTCTTCTTGCGTTTGAGGCAGCAGAGGTTATGTAACGTCCTCCAGGCGCTGTAGCCAGTTCAATGTGCTGTTGTCAAGGGCCGTGAGGTCTACCCCTACACCAGGGGGGCGGAGGACAGAGCAGTCGAAAATGACATGCTGCGCTGTTTGCTGGTCTGCTCCACACACGCAGGCTGCTGATGAACGCAGCCCCCAGCGATGCATGTTGACGTTGAACCGGCCGACCCCTGTATCCCTAAAGTCTAAAGTCTAAAGGAGAGTGTCTGTCGCTGTCAGGCAGCAACTCTCCAGCTGGGTCACTGTGCCACCGTACATCTCCTTTACGAAAACGAAGCTTACACTGTGTACTTAACTTCTTCAGACATAAGTTCTTTCACTGTTTGTCATTTCTTTCACTGTTCATTATTTTCTGACCATAATCCATGAAGTTACTGATGTCACCTGCCAAGCCGTAATTCAAAACATCACATGTTCTGTCACAGTGAAACAACAGAAACTAGTTGGACTCCTTTTAAAAAAACATAATACAAGCTATTTGCTGATCTTTGTCCAAATTTCATTTCTTGTTTTTTTGCTTAGAGCTGACGCAGACATCAGTGCATTTGCAAGATCTGGCAAAAGTCAAGAATAAATTCAATTGTCAAATACACTGGGACCCAGAACAATGAAATTCTTACCTCTCTGCAGCTTTACAGGCATGTTAAACACAACACAACAAGTAAATATACAATAAGTTATCGGTTATTCTAGACAAGCCAGACCGTGATAGTGCAAGTTAAGTACATATTTTTCGTAAAGGAAATATACAGGGCTAATATTTTTCACAGGGAGTGGTAGGTAACTGGGGAACCAGAAACAATATTGACATTTAAAAGGCATTCAGATAATTCATATGTTCATAGCAGAAGTAGGCCAATTGGCCCATTGTGTTGACTCCACCTTTAATCATGGCTGATCTATCTTTCCCTCTCAACTCCATTCTCCTGCCTTCTTACCATAACCGCTAACATTCTTACCAATCAAGTATCTGTCAATCTCTGGCCACAATCATGCAGGGAATGGAGGGATAAGCATTGTGTACAGGCAGGTGGGGTTAGTTTAATTTGGAGTCATGTTCGACACAGACATGATGGGCTGAAGGGCCAGTTCCTGTGCTGTACTTTACCACGTAATTGGGCTCCCACCTGTCTCTAGCCAACAATCAGCCTATCAGGCCTGAGGTCATCTGTTGCCAACCCTGATTTTCCCCTCGCTCTCCCCACTACAAATCAGGCTGTAGAAGGGTCCTGGCCCGAAACATCACCTACCCATGTTCTTCAGAGATGCTGCCTGACCCGCTGTGTTATTCCAGCATTTTGTGTCTATCTGTGCTTTTCTATGTTCTATGTTTCTTACCTTCACAATTATCTTGGAGTGTTTGCAATCTACTTGCAGCACATTTAACGCAAAGACATTTGCTTCTTTTGTGTGAAGCTTCTTCTAAGTTTGACTTTTTTTTTATAATGACGTTACTTCTTGTAGTTAAAGACCTCTTAATTCAGTACTGGTGACTACTGGCACATCGCATTCATCACATAGACCGTGAATAATGTCTGATAATGTATCTTGAAAAATCTCCAGCACTAGTTCTCTGCTGACCAGTGATCACCATACACTAAACGCACTGAGGACAATTTACAATTTTAATGAAGCCAATTAACTTACAAACCTGCACGACTTTGGAGTGTGGGAGGAAACCGGAGCACCCGGAGAAAACCCACACGGTCACAGGGAGAACATACAAGCTCCGTACAGGCAGCACCCATAGTCAGGATCGACCCTGAGTCTCTGCAGCTGCACCACTGTGCCACCCCATTGAGAGATTTCTAGAGATATCTGTGCCACTGGGCCATTCCTTCTAGACTTCTGGAAATGCTCCATAGAATGCACACTGTCGGGTTGCATCACAGCTTGGTTTAGGAACAGCTCTGCCCAAGACCGCAATGGTGGTGCAGCGGTAGAGTTGCTGCCTTACAGCACCAGGGACCTGGGTTCGATCCTGCCTATGGGTGCTGTCTGTATGGAGCATGTACATTGTCCCCGTGACCTGCATGGGTTTTCTCCGGGAGCTCGGATTTCCTCCCACATTCCAAAAAGACGTGCAGGTCTGTAGGTTGATTGGCTTGGTAAAAATTGCAAATTGTCCCCAGTGTGTGTAGGATCGTGTTAGTGTGCGGGGATCGCTGGTCGGCGCGGTCTCGGTGGGCCAAAAGGCCTGTTTCCACGCTGTATCTCAAAATTAAAATTGCAGAGAGTTGTGGATGTAGCCCTGTCCATCACACAGACCAGACTCCCCACCATTGACTCCATCTATACTTCACGCAGTCTCAGAAAGGCAGTCAACATAATCAAAGACTATTCACAGGCTTTGCATGACTGTAAAGACCACTGGGCACATTAGTTGCCTTTGTTATCGACGTTCAGCTGAAGAGATTGAAAGGAAACATCTAATTTAGTGAAAACCTTAGCTCTTGCCAATTCTGCATCTATACACTGTGAAGAAGATGCAAACTACTGCCTATTGTTTAACGTCATCGCATACTTGTACATTCATGTCCTGTATAATTTGATTTACTTCTATGAGGTCTCCCCTCAACTCTGAGGCACCAAAGAAAACAATCCAAGTGTTTTACCGTACTTTAAATAGATGCATTGCAGCACGGTTTGGGAACAGCTCCATCCAAGATCGCAAGAAATTGCAGAGATTTGTGGATGCAGCCCAGACCGTCAAGCAAACCAACCTCACTTCCATCGACACTTCACGCTGCCTCTGCAAGGCTACCAGCATAATTAAGGATGTCTTACCCCGGCCACTCACCTATTCTCCCCTCTCCCATCAGGCAAGAGGTACAGAAGTGTGAAAACGCACACCTCCCACTTCAGGGACAGTTTCTTCCCAGCTTTTATTAGGCAACTGAACCATCCTATCACCAACTAGAGAGCGGTCCTGAGCTACCATCAACCTCATTGGGGACGCTCGGACTATCTTTAAACAGGCTTTACTGGACAATGTCTTGCACTAAGCGTTATTCTCTATATCGTATCTGTACATTGTAGACAGCTTGATTGTAATCATGTATAGTCTTTCCGCTGACTGGTAGCACACAACAAAAAAGCTTTTAACTGTACCTCGATACACGTGACAATAAACTAAACTAACAAAACATATGCGCCCCATTTGGCACCCATTCTTAGCTATCTGCTTTGGATTCTGTTTGGGAACTCTACACTGGGAGAACAAAATAAAGTGTTGGAGGAACTCAGCAGGTCAGGCAGCATCTGTGGAGCGAATGGGCAGACCTGAAATGTCATTTGTCCATTACCTCCACAGAAGCTGCTTGACCCATTGAGTTACTCCAGCATAAAGTCAAGGAGTCATACAGCCTTGGAGTGCAGGAGGCTGAGGGGAGATCTTATGGATGTGTGAAAAATCATGAGGGAATAGATAGGGTAATTGCAGTTTTTACCCAGTGAATGGGAATTAAAAACCACAGGATATAGGTTTTTAAGTTGAGAAGGCCAACATTTTAGAGGAACCTGAAGGGGAACATTTTCACTCACAGTTTGGTGCTGTGTGTATGGAACAAGCTGTCAGAGGAGGTAGTTGAGATAGGTACCATAAGAACACTTAAAAGACGCTTGGTCAAGTACATGGATAGGAAAGGTACGGGCCAAACACGGGCAAATGGGACTAGCTTAGTTGGGGCACCTTTTTCAGCAAGGACGAGTTGGGCTGAAGGGCCTGTTTCCGTGCTGTATGACTCTATGACTCTTTGAGTTGCTCCAGCAATTTGGGTTTCACTGACGATTCCTGCATCTGCAGTTCCTTGCGTCTCGATCACTAAGGCACATGTTCAATGACACATGTGTTTTAATAACTAACTACACAGCATACGTGGACTTGTGTCACAGATACACACTATTTACTTATATATCCAACACATAATTAGGGGCGGCACAGTGGCACAGTTACCTTACAGTGCCATAGACCCGGGTTCGATCCAGAGTTTGTACGTTCTCCCTGTGACGATGTGGGGGTTTTCCGGGTGCTCCGGTTTCCTCCTACACTGCAAAGACATACACGTTTGTAGGTTAATTGGCTTTGGTAAAATTGTAAATTGTCCCAAGTGTTGGGAGGTGATTGCTGGTCGGCGCAGACTCGGTGGGCCGAAGGGCCTGTTTCCGCTCTGTATGCCTAAAGTCTAAAGTCTAGTCCAATTTATTTCCAGCACACTCTACGTGGAAATATTTTGCTTATGGGTTTACTGCTTTATCTGTAAAATTGAACTTCCTTTTATGAGTGACCTTGGTGGCAATGATGTAATTTTCATGCCTTGATCGTTATCTGTGGTCGACATCACTGGGGATCTCTAGTCTTGATTTCCAGGGCAGGACAAGGTCATTCCCTATCCATTCTCCTATTGTGGCAGAACAAGGACTGGGTGATCCTGGCACCTGCGTCATTACTAGATTTCACAGAGACAAGGAGTCTGTGGAGACTAATGACGCACACATCAAAATTCTCTGCAGACCTCTCTGTAGGATAGTGTAGGATAGTGCTAGTGTACGGGGTGATCGCTGGTCGGCACAGACTCGATGCGCTGAAGGGCCTGTTTCCGCGCTGCATCTCTAAGGTCTAAGATCTAAATATGCTGCCTGACCCGCAGAGTTACTCCAGCACTTTGTGTTCTATGCAAGATTCCAGCATCTGCAGTTCATTGTGTCTCCACTCTCCCACTCTACTGGTAGATTGGGAGAGTGGGAGAGAGTGGGAAAGAGCAACAGAGAGATTTCCTAATGGAGACAGAGGAAATTGCCGAGGCATTAAATGAAAACTTCTTGTTGGTCTTCGTCGGTGCTAGTTTACTGACGTTATGGTGGCTTTACGGCACACTGACACCTCCAAAAAAAGATAAACACGTCATTTTGCTTTCCAGCCATGGCTCACGTATCGTAATTGTGCATAGTGGCATATTTCTGTGCAAAAGGAACACTGGCCTTTATCAAGGAGACAAATATTGGTGGGGTCTCAGGAAATGGAGGCCATCAAATTATAAATCAGCCTGATCTCTTGGAGTACATATCATTATTCAAACACCAAACTAGACAAACTCCAGAGATGACCTGAAGCACATGGAGGAAACAAATAGGATTTATACCCTTGCTTCTTGTTCTTGTAAACCTCCTGCATAGTTTTAATCTCATGATAGTTGATTGAATCCATCATCCTGACAAGGTTATTCCAACTGTCCCAGACTTAGGAATGTTCCTCTTTTACGACCTGTTAATGAGGGTTATTTCTAATATAACTTGTTAACCGCTTCACTACCCTATGTGGCTCTTAATCATATCCAAGAGAGCCAGTCGGAAGAAGGATCCCAGCCTGAAACGTCACCTATTCCTTCTCTCCAGAGATGCTGCCTGACCCATTGAGTCACTCCAGCATTTTGTGTCTATGTCACATTACCTCAACCTCATTTGTGCCTCATGTCTTTCAGGACTGGTCGATACCCCGACCCTCGATTCCTGTTCCAGGGACTCACAAAGAAGAAACATTTTCCTAACTTTATGTGTCTCTCCCGACCAGGTATACACTGTCCCATAGCTTGAGTGATTTATAGAACTCTTTCACTTGTACGTTATCTGTACGTACAGTCATACAACATAGAAACACGCCCTTTGGCCCAACTTGCCAAGATGCCCAATCTACACTAGTCCCAGTCCCACCGGTTTGTGTTTGGCTAATATCCCTCTAAACCTTTTCAATCCACGGTACCTGCCAAAAAGTCTTTTGTATGTTTAGTTTAGTTTAGAGATACAGCATGGAAACAAGCCCTTAGCCCCACCGATTCCGTGCCGACCAGCGATCACCTCGTACACGGGCAGCATGGTAGCACAGTGGTAGAGTTGCTGCTTTACAGAGCGTTCCAGCGCCAGAGACCCGGGTTTGATCCCGACTACGGGTGCTGTCTGTACGGAGTTTGTACGTTCTCCATGTGACCGCGTGGGTTTTCTCCGAGATCTTCGGTTTCCTCCCACACTCCAAAGACGTACAGGTTTGTAGGTTAATTGGCATGGTATAAATGTAAATTGTCCCTATTGTGTGTAGGATAGTGTTAAAGTGCGAGGATTGCTGGTCGGTGCAGACTCGGTGGGCCGAAGGGCCGCACTGTATCTCTAAACTAAACTAGCACTGGGGACAATCTACAATCTTTTACAGAAGCCAATTAACCTACAAACTCGTACGTCTTTGGAGTGTGGGAGGAAATCAGAGCTCCCGGGGAAAACCCACGAGGTTAAAGGGAGGACGTGCAGACTCCATACAGACAGCACCCATTGTCAGGATCGAACCTGGGTTTCTGCTGCAGTAAGGCAGCAACTCTACCACTGAGCCACCTTGCCGCCTCAAAGGATCTACATCCCTGGGTGGTCTTGAACCACCAACCTTTTGGTTAACAGCCAATCGTGCTTACTGTTTGCGCCACATGTTGTTATGGTACCTGCCTCAACTACCCCCTCTGGCAACTTGTTCCATATACCTTCAGGTTCCATGTGCCCACCACCCTCTGTCTGAAAAGTTGCCGCTCAGGTTTGTATTAAATCTTCCCCCTCTCACCTTAAACCTATGTCCTCTGGTTCTTGATTTCCCCCACTCTGGGTAAAAGCCTGTACATCTACCCAGTCTGAAGAAGGGTTTCGACCCGAAACATTGCCTATTTCCTTCGCTCCATAGATGCTGCCTCACCCGCTGAGTTTCTCCAGCATTTTTGTCTACCTTTGATTTTCCAGCATCTGCAGTTCCTTCTTAAACGTACATCTACCCTATCTGTTTTTTTAACAATGCCAATTAAACTACAAACTTGTACGTCTTTGGAATGTGGGAGGAAACCAGAGCACCTGGAGAAAACCCACGCGGTCACAGGGTGAAAGTGCAAACTCTGTACAGACAGCACCCGTAGTCAGATCTACGTAGTTAAGAATAAGGGGTAAGCCATTTAGAACAGAGATGAGGAAGCACTTTTTCACACAGAGAGTTGTGAGTCTGTGGAATTCTCTGCCTCAGAGGGCGTTGGAGGCTGGTTCTCCGGATACTTTCCAGAGAGAGTTAGATAGAGCTCTTAAAGATAGCGGAGTCAGGGGATATGGGGAGAAGGCAGGAACGGGGTACTGATTGTGGATGTTCAGCCATGATCACATTGAATGGTGGTGCTGGCTCGAAGGGCCGAATGGCCTAGTCCTGCACCTATTGTCTATTGTTTATTGTATAACCCAGGTCTCTGGCCCTGTGAGGCAGCAACTCTATCGCTGCGCCGCTGTGCCACTCTTATATTTTATATAGTTCTATCAGGTCCCCCCACAACCTCCGTCGTTCCAAAGAAAACATTAGCATGCATGAGTACAATTGATATTACAAAATAAACTGGGTGCAGAATAGAGTGTTACAACTACAGAGAACGTGCAGACAAAATAATGCAAGGATCGCCAAGAGGTAAATTGAAAGATCAGAACCCATTGTGCGTTCAAGAGTCTAACAGCAGAGAAGAAGCTGTTCTTGTATGTGATGATATATCGGGTGTGAAGAGGTTTCAAGAGGCGACTCTCCAGGCTTTAGATGAACACAGTGGCGGCAGGGTGGCGCAGTGTTAGTGTCGCTGCCTCACAGCACCAGAGGCCCGGGTTCAATCCTGACTATGGGTGCTGCCTGTAAGGAGTTTGTATGTTCTCCCTATGACCACATGGATTTTCGCTGGGTGCTCCGGTTTCCTCCCACACTCCAAATACGCACAGACTTGTAGTTTAATTGGCTTCTATAAATTGTAAATTGTCCCTAGTTTGTAGGATAATGTGGTGCAGTGTATGGGGTGATTGCCCATCAGCGTGGACTCGGTGGGCCGAAAGGCCTGTTTCCGTGCTGTATCTCTAAAGTCTACAGTCTAAAGTCTAACATTGAAAGACATTTGGACAGGTACATGGATAGGAAAGGTTTAGAGAGATATGGGCCAAACGAGACTAGATGGGATCAGCATAGATGGAGCCTCTTGGCCGGCGTGGACAAGTTGGGCTGAAGGGCCTGTTTCCATGCTGTATGACTCTATCTCTGATATCTCGGCAGTGACAAACTTATGTTTACAATGTTGCAAATGACACATGGATGAAAGCCGAGAGACGTTTTTCACTGCACCGTGCCCCTAATTATAAATTGCTCTGAGAAGTAATCGCACGTGAATTTTGTTGCAAGCTCTGCCAGCAGAATTTATTTTTCAGACTCATCTGAAACACAAAGCCCTGGGGTTTTCATGTGCATTCAGCAGGGTTTAAATATAACACCAATGAAAGGCTTTGTTTCCACTTGGTACAAGTCTTGGGATAGAGTTCTACAACACAGAAACCGGCCCTTGTGCTCTACTCTTAAGAACTTTGAAACATTGTTGGTGCCAGAAGCATGGTGACTCATTGTGTGCTGTCTCGGTGTAATCTACTATCAATCCTTGCACTTTTGTACTTATCTATGATTCTGCTTATCTATAGTATGATTTACTGGATTGTATGTTTTTAGCTTAGTTTAGTTTGGTTTAGTTTAGTTTAGAGATACAGCGCGTAAACACGGGCTTCGGCCCATTGAGTCTGCACTGACCAGCGATCCCCGCACATTAACATTATCCTACACACACCAGGGACAATTTTTACATTTTTATACTAAGCCAATTAACTTACAAATCTGTACGTCTTTGAAGTGTGGGAGGAAACCGAAGAGCTCGGAGAAAACCCATGTGGTAACAGGGAGAATGTATAAACTCTGTACGGACAGCACCCGTAGTCGGGATCGAACCCGGGTCTCTGGCGCTGTAACGCTCTATAAGGCAGCAACTCTACCGTTGTGCCACCATGCCGCCCATAAAACAAAAGATTTTGTATGTAAAACAAAGATTTTCACTGTGCCTAAAGTACGTACGCAGGTAAATGTGACAATAAAATATCATCTTCAACCTGTCCTTGCCCGCTAAGATGTTCTATCTAAGCTTTTCACATTTGGCTCATATCCCTATATTGGATATTCCTATCCATGTCTCTGTCTCTTAAATAAATCCCACATATTATTCGCCTCACTTTCCCTTCAATTCCCCCTCTAACACTCAAATAGTCACTCCTCTCCCCCTTTAGCCACCAGCCCCACAAGATCCTCTAACTTAGTACTGATTTCCAGCACCATGAGACAGATAGTCACTGAGAGACACTGAGAATAAAAACAGCGTTTAATCTTGGATCAACCTCCAAATCTTGGTTGAATCTTCCTTTGAATGGGATCCAGTGTCTTGCTGTCTGGATTTGTAGGGATTAGCTACAAAGGGAGGTTGGACAAACTTGGATTGTTTACTATGGAGTGTTGGAGGTTGAGGAGAGACCTGACAGGTGTAGATAAACTTATGAGAAGCATAGATATGGGAGGCAGCCAGAATCTTTTTCCCCAGGGTGGAAATGTCAAAGACTAGAGGCCAGAGATTTAGCGGGAGGGGACAATGTTTAGAGATGTGCGATAACCTAATCTTTGCCACCAGGTGATTTTTATCCCTCCATTCCCTCCATTCCCTGCATATCCATGTGCCACCTTCGGCCCACAATGTCCATACCGAATGTGAAGCCAACTCTTATCTGCCTGCACATAATCTATATCCTCCCTTCCCTGCTTATCCATGTGCCTATCCAAAAGCCTCTAAAACGCCACTTTCATATCCACCACCTCCCCGGCAGTATGCATTTTACAGCCACTGTGATAAATAATCATCGTGTGAAGGTGATTTCACGTCAGCACTGCTACTACAATAGACAATAGACAATTGGCACTAGGTGCAGGAGTAGGCCATTCGTCTCCGTTCTAAATTGCTTACTCCTTATTCTTAAACTGTGGCCCCTGGTTCTGGACTCCCCCAACATCGGGAACATGTTTCCTGCCTCTAGCGTGTCCAAACCCTTAACAATCTTATATGTTTCAATGAGATTCCCTCTCATCCTTCTAAACTCCAGAGTGTACAAGCCCAGCTGCTCCATTCTCTCAGCATATGACAGTCCCGCCATCCCGGGAATTAGCCTTGTAAACCTATGCTGCACTCCCTCAACTGCAGTACGATCCAACTTACACCCTCCCTTAGATACATGATTGAGGTTTAGAGGTTTAGTTTATTGTCACGTGTACTGAGTTACAATGAAAAACTCTTTTGTTGCGTGCTAGCCAGTCAGTGGAAAGACTATACATGATTACAATCAAGCCGCCCACAGCGTACAGAGACAGGATAAGGGGAATAATGTTTAATGCAAGATAGAGTCCAGAAACAGTCCGATTAAAGATAGTTTTAGAGATACAGCATGAAAACAGGCCCTTTGGCCCACCGAGCCCACGTCGACCATCGATCACCCCTTCACACTAGTTCTATGTTATCCCACAGTTGCATACTACACCCCAGGGACTTCTTTAAAGTTGGCGCAGCGGTAGAGTTGCTGTCTCACAGTGAATGCAGTGCCGGAGACCCGGGTTCGATTCCGACTACGGGTGCTGTCTGTACGGAGTATGTACGTTCTCCCCGTGACCTGTGTGGGTTTTCTCCGAGATCTTCGGTTTCCTCCCACACTCCAAAGACGTACAGGTTTGTTGGTTAATTGGCTTGGTAAATGTAACAATTGGCCGTAGTGGGTGTAGGATAATGTTAATGTGTGGGGATCACTGGTCGGCGCAGACCTGGTGGACTGAAGAGCCTGGTTCCGCGCTGTATCTCTAAACGAAACTAAACTAAACTAAAAAGGACTATCGACTACCTTCAGAACTGCATTCCACTAAAGTTTGCTGCAATCTGGCAACTGATCGACCATATAACCATATAACCATATAACCATAACAGCACGGAAACAGGCCATCTCGGCCCTTCAAGTCTGTGCCGAACATTTAAATTTATTTATTTATTTATTTATTATTATTTTTTTTTAAATTAAAAATAAATACTTCCCCCTAGTCCCATCTACCTGCACTCAGACCATAACCCTCCATTCCTTTCCCGTCCATATACCCATCCAATCTATTTTTAAAGGATAACATCGAACCTGCCTCCACCACTTCCACTGGAAGCTCATTCCACATAGCTACCACTCTCTGAGTAAAGAAGTTCCCCTAATGTTCCCCCTAAACTTCTGTCCCTTAATTCTCAAGTCATGTCCCCTTGTTTGAATCTTCCCTACTCTCAATGGGAAAAGCTTATCCACGTCCACTCTGTCTAACCCGCTCATAATTTTAAAGACCTCTATCAAGTCCCCTCTTAACCTTCTGCGCTCCAAAGAATAAAGACCTAACTTGTTCAACCTTTCTCTGTAACTTAGTTGCTGAAACCCAGGCAACATTCTAGTAAATCTCCTCTGTACTCTCTCTATTTTGTTGACATCCTTCCTATAATTAGGCGACCAAAATTGTACTCCATACTCCAGAATTGGCCTCACTTTCCAAAGTTCTTCAAAGTGGGCGCATCAGTCGCTGAAGGGTTTATGCTGCCTCCCAGGCTACTGCAGAGACACGTTTCTCACGTGTAATTCCTCCTGTAATGCAGCGTGACTTTAGAGGCCAGGCACAGATGGAGGAGGTGGGTGAGATACAGGCAGGCCAGGAACCGGCCAGGGCGTTCCAGCTCAATGCCCAGAATGGAGTTCTAGAGAGAACATAGAACAGTACAACACAAGAACAGGCCATTCGGCCCTTAATATCTCTGCAGAACATGACACCAAGTTAAATTAACCCCTACTGCCTCCATGTGATGCATATCCCTCCATTCCCTGCTCATCAATGTCCCTCACCTGTATCACACCAGGCTTTGTCCCGTCCCCACCTCTTTTTCAGCTTTCTCCACCCGACTACAATCAGTGTAATGAAGTCCCGACCCAAAACGTCCCCTATTCATGTTCTCCAGAGCTGCTGCCACTGAGTTACTCCAGCAGTTTGAGTCTGTTTTGTTTACCTATCTAAAAGCCTCTTAAATGCCACTGCAACAAATAGGAAAGGGTTGTGAAGGTTGGAGCCAAAATCACCATCTGATAGTAGAAACAAAGAACTGCAGATGCTAGATAATGCATAAAAGGACACATAGTGCTGGAGTAACTCAGCGGTCAGGTGACATCTCTGGAGAACATGGATAGTTGACTTTTCGGGGTCGAGACTGAAGAAAGATTCTGACCTGAAACATCACCTATCCATGTTCCCCAGAGATGCTGCCTGACCTGCTGAGTTACTCCAGCACTTTGCATCCTTTTATTGCAAACTGACTGTCAATTTATTAGCAGGAAGGAGATGGAAGCTGCGGTCCATTGTAACTCCAAACCTCCCTGTACAAGGAACACGCGATCAATTACTGCGTCACCTATTCATAAGTTCATAAGTTACAGGAGCAGAATTAGACCATCCGGCCCATCAAATCCGCACCGCCCTTCAATCATGGCTGAACTACTATCCCTCTCAAACCCATTCTCCAGCCTTCTCCCCATGACCCATGATACCCGTACTAATCAAAAATCTGTCAATCTCCACCTGAAAAATATCTATTAACGGCCTCCACAGCCTTCTGTGGCAATTAATTTCACAAATTCATCACCCTCTGACTAAATAAATTCCTCTTCTTCTCCTTTCTCCTTTTATTCTGAGGCTATGGCCTCTGGTCCTAGACTCTCCCACTAGTGGAAACATCCTCTCCACATCCAATCTCTCCAGGCATTTCACTATTAGGTAAGCTTCAATGAGGTCACCACTCTACCTTCTAAACTCCAGCGAGTACAGGCCCAGTGCTGTCAAACGCTCACCATATGTTAACCCAATCATTCCTGGGATCATCTTGTTAACCTCCTCTGGACCCTCTCCAGAGCCAACACATCCTTCCTCAGATGTGGGGCCCAAAACTGCTCACAATACTCCAAATGCGGTCTGACCAGTGTCTTATAAAGCCTCAGCATTACATCCCTGTTTTTGTAATCTAGTTATTTCAAAATAATTGCTGGCATTGCATTTGCCTTAACCTTTTGGGAATCCTGCACCAGCACTCCCTTTGCGCCTCTGATTTCTGAATTCTCTCCCCATTAAGAGAATAGTCTACGATTTATTCCTACTACCAATATGCATGACTTCACACTTTCCTACGCTGTATTCTATCTGCCACTTCTCGGCCCACTCGCCCAACCTGTCAAAGCCCTTCTGCAGAGTCCCTGCTTACTCTACACTACCTGCCCCTCCACCTATCTTCGCTCTTGTCTTGTTCCGTGTTATCACCGGGACAGATACTGGCAGCCTCTGCCGCTGACCCCTTCTTCAGCCAAGACTGCCACAGTGTAGTTTAGTTTAGTTTAGAGATACAGCATGGAAACAGGCCCTTCGGCCCACCGAGTCCGCACCAACCAGCGATCCCCGCACATTAACGCTAACCTACACGCACTAGGGACAATTTACACCTATACCAAGCCAATTAACCCACATACCTGAACGTCTTTGGAGTGTGGGAGGAAACCGAAGATCTCGGAGAAAACACATGTGGTCATGGGGAGAACGTACAAACTCCGTACAGACAGCACTCGTAGTCGGGATAGAACCCGGGTCTCCGGCGCTGCAAGCGCTGTAAGGCAGCAACTGTAATGCTGTGCCACCGTGTAAGCATCTAATGGTATAACCATCCACTGCAGTCAGGCCATGACTGCTCCAGAGCGTACACATCTCTCTTTGTGACATATACATAACTCTTGCCAGCTGCCCTGTGGTCCTAATATGTTCGAGGGATTATTAGTCGTGGATCGAGTGACTTGTGGCATGCTGTCAGCCATAACAAGCTCCCTGATTAATCCATCCCTTCATTTCCCATTGCCGTCTACTCCAAGGTCAATGTTGCCTCCTGGTGGACACCTGGGCATCTTCTGAAGACCACCTGCATCGACAGGACAGAACAAACAGCCAGATCGTCTTACCGTCAGGAATAATCACTGAACAATAGAACAGTACAGCGCAGGAACCACAATCTTCACATGTTCATAGGTTCAGAAGTTACAGGAGACGAATTAGGCCATTCGGCCCATCAAGTCTATTCCACCATTCAATCATGACTGATTTATCTTCCCTCTCAACCTCACTCTCCTGCCTTTTCCCCATAACCCCTGACACCCGTACTAATCAACAATCTGTCAATCTACGCCTTGACGGTCTCCACAGCCGTCTGTGACAATTTATTCCATGGATTCACTGCTCTCTGATGGACGAAATCCCTCCTCATCTAAATGTTGAGGATCTAAACGTATGTGATCCCACTTTCTAATCCACTCCCTCCACGCTAGGGGCACTTTTAGTGATGGGACTTAACCTACATGGGCGGCACGGTGGTGCAGCGATAGAGTTGCTGCCTTACAACATTCCCAGCGTCGGAGACCTGGGTTTGATTCTGGTTACGGGTGCTTGTCTGTACCAAGTTTGTGCGTTCTCCCCGTGATCTGCATAGGTTTTCTTCGAGAGCTTCGGTTTCCTCCCACATGCCAAAGACATACAGGTCTGTAGGTTACTTGGCTTGGTATAAATGTTAAAAATTGTCCCTATTGTAGGATAGTGTTAATGTGCGGGGATCGCTGGTCGAAGCGGACTCGGTGGGCCGAAGGGTCTGTTTCGTGCTGTATCTCTAAACTAAACGAAACTACAAACCCGCACGACTTTGGGATGTGGGAGGAAGCCGAAGCACTCGGATGAAACCCACGCAGTCAAAGGGAGAACGTGCAAACTCCACACACAGACATCACCCGAGTCAGGATCGAACCCTGGTCTCAGCTGCTGTGAGGAAGCAACCCTACCACCCCCCCCCCCCCTTGATGATGTGACTAATGTAGATACTGCAAACTCTTGCAACCAACAGGCTTGGAAAACAGCAATGAAACTGTTTCTATAACACCGCAAAACATTCCTGGGCTGGAGAGTAGTCAACAAAGTCTGAGACCAAGCCATGAAGAAATATTAAGATAGTTGAGCAAAGGTTTAGCCAGAAGGTTGAATAATAATGTGCATTTGAGTAGAACAGGCACAAGGAACTGAATGCTTCTATTGTTCTTGTCATAATATAGGAGTACAATTAGACCTTAGACTTTAGAGATACAGTGTGGAAATATGCCCTTCGGCCCACCAGTGATCTCCCCATACACTATTACGATCCTACACACTAGGGACAATTTTTTTTTACCAAAGTCAATTAACCTTTGGAATGTGGGAGGAAACCGGAGCACCTGGCGAAACTATATACAGACAGCAGCCGTGGTCAGGATCAAACTTGGGTCTCTAGCGCTATCAGGTAGCAACCCCTACGCTGTGCCACTGTACCACTATAGTTCTATCTTCAACACCATAATCCTAACTAAACTCATCTCCAAACTCCTGGACCTAGGTGTCAGCTACCCCCACTGCCCCAGGATCCACGACTTCCTGACACATAGACCACAACCAGTGAGGATAGGTAACAAAATATCCTCCGCAATAATTCTCAACATTGGTTCCCAGTGAGGATGCATCCCACAATTACTATACTCCCTATAAACTCAAGACTGCAACTAATCCTATTCTAACTCCATCACGCAAACCAACCTCCTTTCCATTGACTCCATCTACACTTCATGCTGCCTTGGCAAGGCCACCAACATAATCAAGGATCAGGCAAGAAGTGTGAAAACGCATACCTCCAGATTCTTCCCAGCTTTATTCCCAACTTTTTGATAGGCATATGGAAATGCAGGGAATGGAGGGATATGGATTATGTGCAGGTAGGTAAGAGTAGATTTTGCATCATGTTTGGCACAGAAAATGTGGGCCAAAGGGCCTGTTCTTGTGTTTAGACTTTAGACTTTAAAGATACAACGCAAAAACAGGTCATTCGGCCCACCAAGTCCGGGCTGACCAGAAATCACCCTGTAAACTAACAGTATCCTACACACTAGGGACAATTTACAACTTTATCGAAGCCAATTAAGCTACAAACCTGTATGTTTTTGGAGTGTGGGAGGAAACCAAAGTACCCGGGGAAAACCCACTCAGTCACAGGGAGAACGTACAAACTCCGTATGGACAGCACCCGTAGTCAGGATCAAACCGTGTCTCTGGCGCTGTGAGGCAGCAGCTCTACCGCTGCGCCACTGTGCCGCCTGTGGCGTGCTGTACTGTTCAATGTTCTATAATGTTGTTGATTTGTGGCTCGAATCTAGGTGAAAGCTCACAGTCTGAGCGATCTTCCAAGAACAACTGGGTTTCAAACAGCCCCACATGTTTGTGCTGCAGGCACTGTTCGAGCCTGCAATTCGCAGAAGAGGTGCTGGCAACGGTCCAACTAATATTCCAAGAATCAGCTTGTTGGAATTTCTCCACAGTACACAAGCCAAAGACCTGGCCCCCACCTCAGGAGCAGATGGAGACTCTACATTTTTCAAACTGGTGCGAATGAAGGGGGACTTTACATCGCAGGCAGCGCTGAATCCTCCCACGCAAGGTTCAGTTCCAGAGGCCTCCACGTGATGTTTTGGACAATCGTATCTCCAGACCGAGGGAGTATTCCTTCAGCTATTTCATTGGGGGTTAACGCTGAGGTGAAACTTCCTTTACCCTGCACAAACCTCATCCTAATCACTTCTTCCTTTCGATCACAGTCTAAGGTGCAACATCGAAGGCTTAGCTACCAAACTGCTACTCTAGAACCGCAAACCAACAGCAAAAATGTGTGTTCAAGCCCAGCCAGTGCATTGAGTTGGGTGGAGTGAGTGGAGTGAACAGGAATGGAATGGAAAGATACAGTTTGGAAATAGGCCCTTCGGCCCACGTCCACGCCGACCATTGTTCATCCGTTTACACTAGTTCTATGTTTTCTCATTTTCACATCCACTCCCAACGAACTCGGGACAATTTACAGAGGCCAATTAACCTACAAACCCGCATACCTTTGGAACGTGGCAGGCAACCGGAGCATCCGGAGGAAACCCACGCGGTCACAGGTAGAACGTGCAAACTCCACATACAGATAGCATCCGAGGTCAGGATCGAACCCGGGTCTCTGGTGCTGTGAGGCAGCAACTCTACCAGCTGCACCACTGCGCTGTTTTGAAAGGTTTAGAGGGATACGTGTCAAGTGCGGGCAAGTGGAACTAGCTCATTTGGTAACTTGGTCAGCATGAATGAGTTGGGCTGAAGGGCCTGTTTCTGTGCTGTATGATGCATTCAATGCGACATTTAAGACCGTTCCCCAAGGAAGATTGTAAACTATAGGTGTCTCTACTAATTAAAAGGAAATAGCACCTTGACTTTTTTTGAACCTCAAAGTTCACACAGGTTCCATGTATTCTGCGCATTACATAGCCGCAAAATATCTCTTGATCCTAATCCCATTATCCCAAAGCTTTTGCTGAAATTGTTTACATTTTATTTTCTATGGCAAACAGCCACTCCATAGTTTGACAGAAGCTTAATGCAGCAGTTTGGAGAACAAACTAAAAGCACATGCCTCAGTCACAGTAAAACAGCTGGAAAATTACCCCAGTGATGGAAATACACCTGAAAGTCCTGTTCTGTTGCAGTT
This sequence comes from Malacoraja senta, assembly GCA_038087875.1. Taxonomy (NCBI): domain Eukaryota; kingdom Metazoa; phylum Chordata; class Chondrichthyes; order Rajiformes; family Rajidae; genus Malacoraja; species Malacoraja senta. The sequence continues at coordinate 4,111 of JAXLNO010006129.1, read as the reverse complement.
ACACCCTCCATGAATAAATAGGTCAGAAGAAAGTACTGACACAATTATGAAGAAACAAAGAACTGCAGGCGCTAGTTTATCAAGGAAAGACGCAAAACCCTGCAGTAACTCAACAGGTCAGGAAGCAACCCTGGAAAACATGTTTTGGGTCGGGACCGAAGAAGGATCGTGACCTGACGGAATTGTTATCTATTTCATTTATTTAGTCTAAGGACCCCGTGAGAAGTTGATGGATAGTGGAGGCAAGGCCAATTCTATCAAGACCAATTCAGTCAGAAGCAGGGTCCTGACCCAAAAACGGTCACCTGCCCATTCCCTCCACAGATGATGCCTGACCCGCTGAGTTCCTCCAGCACTTTGTGTTTTGCTCAAGGTGCTAGCATCTGCAGTTCCTTGCGTCACCAATTCTACCCTGTAGGGTTTCCCAGGGCTGGCAATGCTAATAGACCTGGTTAATGTCTTCTTCCTCGTGAGCCCATAGAGAACATGAACATCTCAGAGGGCAGCACTAACATATCAAACCAATCAGCGTTATCACTGACGATAGACATAAAGTGCTGGAGTAATGCAGCGGGTCAGGCAGCATCTCCGGAGAAAAAGGATGGGTGATGTTTCGGGTCGGAACCCTTCTTCAACAACCAGTGATGACCCCCTTCTCCCGTCTCCACTGGTTCTCCTCCTCTTGGATTCCCCCAGACGGCCTTCTACTCTCTTTACACTTTTTCATACGCTGAAGAAGGGTTCCCACCTAAAACATCACCCATCCTTTTTCTCCAGAGATGCTGCCCGACCCACTGAGTTACTCCAGCACTTTGTGTCTATCTTCAATATAAACCAACATCTGCAGTTCTTTTCTACACAGCGTTACCATTGACATTGGCTTAAACATTCTTACATCTATTATTTTTTTTGAAAATACACATTCGTCTGGCTCAGTACGCGCAGATAACTTAGTTAATTGGCTAAAGAGCAAGAAGGGAGTTTTTATTTTCAGTTTTTATTCAGAGGTGTAGTCAACGACTTTGTCGAGTGGTGTGGGCTGAATCACCTGCAGCTCATCACCGACAAGACAAAGGAGTTAGTGGTGGACTTTAGGAGGAGAGGAACACCCCTATATGGCTCCATCAATGGTGTGGATGTGCAGTTTACCAGGGAGTACAAATACCTTGGAGTGTACCTGGACAGTAAACTGGACTGGTCCAGGAACACTGAGGCCCTGTACAAGAAGGGACAGAGCCGGTTGTACTTTTTGAGAAGGCTCCACTCCTTCAACGTCTGCAGTGAGATGCTGCAGATGTTCTACCAATCGGTGGTAGCCAGTGCCATCTTCTTCGCTGCCGTGTGCTGGGGCAGCAGAGCGAAGGCCGCGGACGCCAACAGGATTAACAAACTCATCAGGAAGGCTGGCTCCGTCCTGGGGGTGGAGTTGGATTCATGGGATGTGGTCCTGGAGGGGAGGACGCTCCTCAAACTGCGGAGCATCCTGGACAATACAGCTCACCCTCTCCATGACCCACTTGTCAACCTGAGGAGGACCTTCAGCAACAGACTGGTTCCATCAAGATCCTTCTTCCCTGTGGCCATCAAACTTTATAACTCCTCCCCTTCTGTCGTGGGGTAGACTGAGACTGAGACCAACCCCCCCCCCCCCTCCCCAATCTTTGCACATCCCCTAAAGCCTTACCACTCGTCACTTCAATTTCATGTCATGTTTCATGTATTTTGTGCTTTTTATGACTGTTGGCAAATTAATTTCCCTCCTGGGATAAATAAAGTTCTATCGCATCGTATCACATTTAATGATCATGCTGTTATAATCTCGAATATGCTGCCTCAAAGGCCATTGGAAGTGAGGCCGTTGGTAGTGCTCAAGAGTGATTTGGATAACCGAAAGGGAAGGAATGCAGAGCTACAGTGAAGGAGCAAAAGTGGCACAGTGGTGGAGCTGCTGCCTCAGAGCGCCAGAGCGCCAGAGTTCGATCCTGACCACAGGCGCTGTTTGTGCGGAGTTTGTATATTCTCTTTGTGACCTCATGGGTTTCCTCCAGGCGCTTCGGTTTCCCCCCCACATTCAAAAGACATACAGGTTTGTAAGTTAATTGTCTTCTGTAAATTACCCCTAGAGTGTAGGATACGACAACAGGATAACATGGAACTAGTTCGATGGTCAGCTTGGACTCGGTGGGCCGAAGGGCCTGTTTCCACGCTGTATATCTCTAGAAAAAAGTGGTTGATAGAATTGGGGAAGTTCTTTTGAAGAACTTTCACAGGCAAAATGGGTGAAAATGCTCCCTCTAGGACCAGAGGTCAAAGCCTCAGAATAAAAGGACGTACCTTTAGAAAGGAGATGAACAGGAAGTTATTTAATCAGACGGTGATGATATGTGGAATTCAGTCTCCACAGCAGTCTGTGGCAATATGTCAATGGATATTTTAAAGGCAGAGATAGTCTCCTGCAGCACCAGAAGACCAAACACCCTCGACCACTGCTACACGACCATCAAAGACACCTAACGCTCTATCCCTCGCCCTCACTTTGATAAATCTGACCATACTGCGGTGCTGCTGCGTCCTGCCTACAGGTGGCAATGAGGAAAGCACCCCCGGAGGTGAGGACCGTACAGGGGGGGGGGAGAGGGGGGGCAGAGGAACAACTCCAGGACTGTTTGGAGTCTGTAGACTGGGCAATGATCAGCGACTCGGCAACGGACCTGAATGAATACGTCACAGTCGTTACAGACTTCATAAAGAAATGTGTGGAGGACTGCATCCCCACCAAAATCTTCCCAAGTGTTTCCTAACCAGAAGCCTTGGATGAACCATGAGATCCGCACTCTTCTGAAGTCCAGGTCCTGGGCATTCAGGTCTGGAGATACAGAGGTCTACAAGAAGTCCAGATACGACCGTGGTAAGGCCATCAAAAAGGCCAAAGGGACCAAGCTGGAGGATGAGATGGATGTTCAGCAACAATGGCAGGGCTTGAATGCCATCACCTCCTACAAGGTGAAATCAGGAGGCAGCTCAATTGTCAGCGAAGCATCACTCCCTGACGAGCTCAATGCGTTTTACGCACACTTTGATAGGGAGAACACTGATGTGCCTTCCCGAGCCCCCATTCGCCGTGATGGTATTTCAGTCACAGTCACAGAGTCCGACGTCAGAAGATCCTTCAGGAGGGTGAACCCTCGGAAAGCGCCTGGACCTGATGGTATACCCGTCCGTGTTCTAAAAACCTGTGCGGACCAACTGGCTGGAGTTTTTACGGACATTTTCAATCTCTCACTTCTGAGGTCTGAGGTTCCCACCTGCTTTAAAGGGCATCAATAATACCAGTGCCCAAGAAGAGCAAGGTGACGTGCCTCAACGACTATCGACCAGTGGCACTAACGTCTGTGGTGATGAAGTGCTTTGAGAGGTTAATTATGGCACATATCAACTCCTATCTCGACAAGAACCTTGACCCACTGCAGTTCGCTTACCGCCACAACAGATCAACGGTGGATGCGATCTCACTGGCTCTCCACTCCGCTCTGAACCACTTGGACAACAAAAACTCATATGTCAGGCTGTTGTTCATTGACTACAGCTCGGCATTTAATACAATCATCCCCTCCAAGCTGGTTACCAAGCTCTCAGAACTGGGTCTCTGCGCATCCCTCTGCAATTGGATCCTCGACTTCCTCATCCACAGACCACAGTCTGTCCGTATTGGTGGAATGTGTCATCCTCGTTAACAATCAGCACGGGAGCACCTCAAGGCTGCGTGCTCAGCCCCTGCTGTACTCACTCTATACTCATGACTATGTAGCCGGACATAGTGCGAACTTCATCATCAAGTTCGCCGACGACACCACTGTTGTGGGACGAATCACTGATTGTGACGAGTCAGAGTATAGAAGTGAGATCGACGGATTGACCAAATGGTGCCAGCACAATAACCTGGCCCTCAACACCAGCAAAACGAAGGAACTGATTGTGGACTTTGGAAGGGGTAGGATAGGGACCCACAATCCCGTTTATATCAACGGGACGATGGTGGAAAGGGTCAAGAACTTCAAATTCCTAGGGGTGCATATTTCTGAAGATCTTTCCTGGTCCCAGAACACTGATG
>JAXLNO010006128.1:0-65000 GCA_038087875.1 Malacoraja senta | reverse complement strand
AGAACTGCTGTAGATTTGGGAGCAACAGCAGCAGGAGATTAGCAAGAGATACGACTGATTGGCTCTAGCCCGAGTGGGAGGAGAGAAGTGAGTCGGAGGGGGGAAAACAGTTGAAAAGTAGAAGCCAACCACAGGCAGACTTTACTCAGAACTGCTGTAGATTTGGGAGCAACAGCAGCAGGAGATTAGCAAGAGATACGACTGATTGGCTCTAGCCCGAGTGGGAGGAGAGAAGTGAGTCGGAGGGGGAAAACAGTTGAAAAGTAGAAGCCAACCACAGGCAGACTTTACTCAGAACTGCTGTAGATTTGGGAGCAACAGCAGCAGGAGATTAGCAAGAGATACGACTGATTGGCTCTAGCCCGAGTGGGAGGAGAGAAGTGAGTCGGAGGGGGGAAAACAGTTGAAAAGTAGAAGCCAACCACAGGCAGACTTTACTCAGAACTGCTGTAGATTTGGGAGCAACAGCAGCAGGAGATTAGCAAGAGATACGACTGATTGGCTCTAGCCCGAGTGGGAGGAGAGAAGTGAGTCGGAGGGGGGAAAACAGTTGAAAAGTAGAAGCCAACCACAGGCAGACTTTACTCAGAACTGCTGTAGATTTGGGAGCAACAGCAGCAGGAGATTAGCAAGAGATACGACTGATTGGCTCTAGCCCGAGTGGGAGGAGAGAAGTGAGTCGGAGGGGGGAAAACAGTTGAAAAGTAGAAGCCAACCACAGGCAGACTTTACTCAGAACTGCTGTAGATTTGGGAGCAACAGCAGCAGGAGATTAGCAAGAGATACGACTGATTGGCTCTAGCCCGAGTGGGAGGAGAGAAGTGAGTCGGAGGGGGGAAAACAGTTGAAAAGTAGAAGCCAACCACAGGCAGACTTTACTCAGAACTGCTGTAGATTTGGGAGCAACAGCAGCAGGAGATTAGCAAGAGATACGACTGATTGGCTCTAGCCCGAGTGGGAGGAGAGAAGTGAGTCGGAGGGGGGAAAACAGTTGAAAAGTAGAAGCCAACCACAGGCAGACTTTACTCAGAACTGCTGTAGATTTGGGAGCAACAGCAGCAGGAGATTAGCAAGAGATACGACTGATTGGCTCTAGCCCGAGTGGGAGGAGAGAAGTGAGTCGGAGGGGGGAAAACAGTTGAAAAGTAGAAGCCAACCACAGGCAGACTTTACTCAGAACTGCTGTAGATTTGGGAGCAACAGCAGCAGGAGATTAGCAAGAGATACGACTGATTGGCTCTAGCCCGAGTGGGAGGAGAGAAGTGAGTCGGAGGGGGGAAAACAGTTGAAAAGTAGAAGCCAACCACAGGCAGACTTTACTCAGAACTGCTGTAGATTTGGGAGCAACAGCAGCAGGAGATTAGCAAGAGATACGACTGATTGGCTCTAGCCCGAGTGGGAGGAGAGAAGTGAGTCGGAGGGGGGAAAACAGTTGAAAAGTAGAAGCCAACCACAGGCAGACTTTACTCAGAACTGCTGTAGATTTGGGAGCAACAGCAGCAGGAGATTAGCAAGAGATACGACTGATTGGCTCTAGCCCGAGTGGGAGGAGAGAAGTGAGTCGGAGGGGGGAAAACAGTTGAAAAGTAGAAGCCAACCACAGGCAGACTTTACTCAGAACTGCTGTAGATTTGGGAGCAACAGCAGCAGGAGATTAGCAAGAGATACGACTGATTGGCTCTAGCCCGAGTGGGAGGAGAGAAGTGAGTCGGAGGGGGGAAAACAGTTGAAAAGTAGAAGCCAACCACAGGCAGACTTTACTCAGAACTGCTGTAGATTTGGGAGCAACAGCAGCAGGAGATTAGCAAGAGATACGACTGATTGGCTCTAGCCCGAGTGGGAGGAGAGAAGTGAGTCGGAGGGGGGAAAACAGTTGAAAAGTAGAAGCCAACCACAGGCAGACTTTACTCAGAACTGCTGTAGATTTGGGAGCAACAGCAGCAGGAGATTAGCAAGAGATACGACTGATTGGCTCTAGCCCGAGTGGGAGGAGAGAAGTGAGTCGGAGGGGGGAAAACAGTTGAAAAGTAGAAGCCAACCACAGGCAGACTTTACTCAGAACTGCTGTAGATTTGGGAGCAACAGCAGCAGGAGATTAGCAAGAGATACGACTGATTGGCTCTAGCCCGAGTGGGAGGAGAGAAGTGAGTCGGAGGGGGGAAAACAGTTGAAAAGTAGAAGCCAACCACAGGCAGACTTTACTCAGAACTGCTGTAGATTTGGGAGCAACAGCAGCAGGAGATTAGCAAGAGATACGACTGATTGGCTCTAGCCCGAGTGGGAGGAGAGAAGTGAGTCGGAGGGGGAAAACAGTTGAAAAGTAGAAGCCAACCACAGGCAGACTTTACTCAGAACTGCTGTAGATTTGGGAGCAACAGCAGCAGGAGATTAGCAAGAGATACGACTGATTGGCTCTAGCCCGAGTGGGAGGAGAGAAGTGAGTCGGAGGGGGGAAAACAGTTGAAAAGTAGAAGCCAACCACAGGCAGACTTTACTCAGAACTGCTGTAGATTTGGGAGCAACAGCAGCAGGAGATTAGCAAGAGATACGACTGATTGGCTCTAGCCCGAGTGGGAGGAGAGAAGTGAGTCGGAGGGGGGAAAACAGTTGAAAAGTAGAAGCCAACCACAGGCAGACTTTACTCAGAACTGCTGTAGATTTGGGAGCAACAGCAGCAGGAGATTAGCAAGAGATACGACTGATTGGCTCTAGCCCGAGTGGGAGGAGAGAAGTGAGTCGGAGGGGGGAAAACAGTTGAAAAGTAGAAGCCAACCACAGGCAGACTTTACTCAGAACTGCTGTAGATTTGGGAGCAACAGCAGCAGGAGATTAGCAAGAGATACGACTGATTGGCTCTAGCCCGAGTGGGAGGAGAGAAGTGAGTCGGAGGGGGGAAAACAGTTGAAAAGTAGAAGCCAACCACAGGCAGACTTTACTCAGAACTGCTGTAGATTTGGGAGCAACAGCAGCAGGAGATTAGCAAGAGATACGACTGATTGGCTCTAGCCCGAGTGGGAGGAGAGAAGTGAGTCGGAGGGGGGAAAACAGTTGAAAAGTAGAAGCCAACCACAGGCAGACTTTACTCAGAACTGCTGTAGATTTGGGAGCAACAGCAGCAGGAGATTAGCAAGAGATACGACTGATTGGCTCTAGCCCGAGTGGGAGGAGAGAAGTGAGTCGGAGGGGGGAAAACAGTTGAAAAGTAGAAGCCAACCACAGGCAGACTTTACTCAGAACTGCTGTAGATTTGGGAGCAACAGCAGCAGGAGATTAGCAAGAGATACGACTGATTGGCTCTAGCCCGAGTGGGAGGAGAGAAGTGAGTCGGAGGGGGGAAAACAGTTGAAAAGTAGAAGCCAACCACAGGCAGACTTTACTCAGAACTGCTGTAGATTTGGGAGCAACAGCAGCAGGAGATTAGCAAGAGATACGACTGATTGGCTCTAGCCCGAGTGGGAGGAGAGAAGTGAGTCGGAGGGGGGAAAACAGTTGAAAAGTAGAAGCCAACCACAGGCAGACTTTACTCAGAACTGCTGTAGATTTGGGAGCAACAGCAGCAGGAGATTAGCAAGAGATACGACTGATTGGCTCTAGCCCGAGTGGGAGGAGAGAAGTGAGTCGGAGGGGGGAAAACAGTTGAAAAGTAGAAGCCAACCACAGGCAGACTTTACTCAGAACTGCTGTAGATTTGGGAGCAACAGCAGCAGGAGATTAGCAAGAGATACGACTGATTGGCTCTAGCCCGAGTGGGAGGAGAGAAGTGAGTCGGAGGGGGGAAAACAGTTGAAAAGTAGAAGCCAACCACAGGCAGACTTTACTCAGAACTGCTGTAGATTTGGGAGCAACAGCAGCAGGAGATTAGCAAGAGATACGACTGATTGGCTCTAGCCCGAGTGGGAGGAGAGAAGTGAGTCGGAGGGGGGAAAACAGTTGAAAAGTAGAAGCCAACCACAGGCAGACTTTACTCAGAACTGCTGTAGATTTGGGAGCAACAGCAGCAGGAGATTAGCAAGAGATACGACTGATTGGCTCTAGCCCGAGTGGGAGGAGAGAAGTGAGTCGGAGGGGGGAAAACAGTTGAAAAGTAGAAGCCAACCACAGGCAGACTTTACTCAGAACTGCTGTAGATTTGGGAGCAACAGCAGCAGGAGATTAGCAAGAGATACGACTGATTGGCTCTAGCCCGAGTGGGAGGAGAGAAGTGAGTCGGAGGGGGGAAAACAGTTGAAAAGTAGAAGCCAACCACAGGCAGACTTTACTCAGAACTGCTGTAGATTTGGGAGCAACAGCAGCAGGAGATTAGCAAGAGATACGACTGATTGGCTCTAGCCCGAGTGGGAGGAGAGAAGTGAGTCGGAGGGGGGAAAACAGTTGAAAAGTAGAAGCCAACCACAGGCAGACTTTACTCAGAACTGCTGTAGATTTGGGAGCAACAGCAGCAGGAGATTAGCAAGAGATACGACTGATTGGCTCTAGCCCGAGTGGGAGGAGAGAAGTGAGTCGGAGGGGGGAAAACAGTTGAAAAGTAGAAGCCAACCACAGGCAGACTTTACTCAGAACTGCTGTAGATTTGGGAGCAACAGCAGCAGGAGATTAGCAAGAGATACGACTGATTGGCTCTAGCCCGAGTGGGAGGAGAGAAGTGAGTCGGAGGGGGGAAAACAGTTGAAAAGTAGAAGCCAACCACAGGCAGACTTTACTCAGAACTGCTGTAGATTTGGGAGCAACAGCAGCAGGAGATTAGCAAGAGATACGACTGATTGGCTCTAGCCCGAGTGGGAGGAGAGAAGTGAGTCGGAGGGGGGAAAACAGTTGAAAAGTAGAAGCCAACCACAGGCAGACTTTACTCAGAACTGCTGTAGATTTGGGAGCAACAGCAGCAGGAGATTAGCAAGAGATACGACTGATTGGCTCTAGCCCGAGTGGGAGGAGAGAAGTGAGTCGGAGGGGGGAAAACAGTTGAAAAGTAGAAGCCAACCACAGGCAGACTTTACTCAGAACTGCTGTAGATTTGGGAGCAACAGCAGCAGGAGATTAGCAAGAGATACGACTGATTGGCTCTAGCCCGAGTGGGAGGAGAGAAGTGAGTCGGAGGGGGGAAAACAGTTGAAAAGTAGAAGCCAACCACAGGCAGACTTTACTCAGAACTGCTGTAGATTTGGGAGCAACAGCAGCAGGAGATTAGCAAGAGATACGACTGATTGGCTCTAGCCCGAGTGGGAGGAGAGAAGTGAGTCGGAGGGGGGAAAACAGTTGAAAAGTAGAAGCCAACCACAGGCAGACTTTACTCAGAACTGCTGTAGATTTGGGAGCAACAGCAGCAGGAGATTAGCAAGAGATACGACTGATTGGCTCTAGCCCGAGTGGGAGGAGAGAAGTGAGTCGGAGGGGGGAAAACAGTTGAAAAGTAGAAGCCAACCACAGGCAGACTTTACTCAGAACTGCTGTAGATTTGGGAGCAACAGCAGCAGGAGATTAGCAAGAGATACGACTGATTGGCTCTAGCCCGAGTGGGAGGAGAGAAGTGAGTCGGAGGGGGGAAAACAGTTGAAAAGTAGAAGCCAACCACAGGCAGACTTTACTCAGAACTGCTGTAGATTTGGGAGCAACAGCAGCAGGAGATTAGCAAGAGATACGACTGATTGGCTCTAGCCCGAGTGGGAGGAGAGAAGTGAGTCGGAGGGGGGAAAACAGTTGAAAAGTAGAAGCCAACCACAGGCAGACTTTACTCAGAACTGCTGTAGATTTGGGAGCAACAGCAGCAGGAGATTAGCAAGAGATACGACTGATTGGCTCTAGCCCGAGTGGGAGGAGAGAAGTGAGTCGGAGGGGGGAAAACAGTTGAAAAGTAGAAGCCAACCACAGGCAGACTTTACTCAGAACTGCTGTAGATTTGGGAGCAACAGCAGCAGGAGATTAGCAAGAGATACGACTGATTGGCTCTAGCCCGAGTGGGAGGAGAGAAGTGAGTCGGAGGGGGGAAAACAGTTGAAAAGTAGAAGCCAACCACAGGCAGACTTTACTCAGAACTGCTGTAGATTTGGGAGCAACAGCAGCAGGAGATTAGCAAGAGATACGACTGATTGGCTCTAGCCCGAGTGGGAGGAGAGAAGTGAGTCGGAGGGGGGAAAACAGTTGAAAAGTAGAAGCCAACCACAGGCAGACTTTACTCAGAACTGCTGTAGATTTGGGAGCAACAGCAGCAGGAGATTAGCAAGAGATACGACTGATTGGCTCTAGCCCGAGTGGGAGGAGAGAAGTGAGTCGGAGGGGGGAAAACAGTTGAAAAGTAGAAGCCAACCACAGGCAGACTTTACTCAGAACTGCTGTAGATTTGGGAGCAACAGCAGCAGGAGATTAGCAAGAGATACGACTGATTGGCTCTAGCCCGAGTGGGAGGAGAGAAGTGAGTCGGAGGGGGGAAAACAGTTGAAAAGTAGAAGCCAACCACAGGCAGACTTTACTCAGAACTGCTGTAGATTTGGGAGCAACAGCAGCAGGAGATTAGCAAGAGATACGACTGATTGGCTCTAGCCCGAGTGGGAGGAGAGAAGTGAGTCGGAGGGGGGAAAACAGTTGAAAAGTAGAAGCCAACCACAGGCAGACTTTACTCAGAACTGCTGTAGATTTGGGAGCAACAGCAGCAGGAGATTAGCAAGAGATACGACTGATTGGCTCTAGCCCGAGTGGGAGGAGAGAAGTGAGTCGGAGGGGGGAAAACAGTTGAAAAGTAGAAGCCAACCACAGGCAGACTTTACTCAGAACTGCTGTAGATTTGGGAGCAACAGCAGCAGGAGATTAGCAAGAGATACGACTGATTGGCTCTAGCCCGAGTGGGAGGAGAGAAGTGAGTCGGAGGGGGGAAAACAGTTGAAAAGTAGAAGCCAACCACAGGCAGACTTTACTCAGAACTGCTGTAGATTTGGGAGCAACAGCAGCAGGAGATTAGCAAGAGATACGACTGATTGGCTCTAGCCCGAGTGGGAGGAGAGAAGTGAGTCGGAGGGGGGAAAACAGTTGAAAAGTAGAAGCCAACCACAGGCAGACTTTACTCAGAACTGCTGTAGATTTGGGAGCAACAGCAGCAGGAGATTAGCAAGAGATACGACTGATTGGCTCTAGCCCGAGTGGGAGGAGAGAAGTGAGTCGGAGGGGGGAAAACAGTTGAAAAGTAGAAGCCAACCACAGGCAGACTTTACTCAGAACTGCTGTAGATTTGGGAGCAACAGCAGCAGGAGATTAGCAAGAGATACGACTGATTGGCTCTAGCCCGAGTGGGAGGAGAGAAGTGAGTCGGAGGGGGGAAAACAGTTGAAAAGTAGAAGCCAACCACAGGCAGACTTTACTCAGAACTGCTGTAGATTTGGGAGCAACAGCAGCAGGAGATTAGCAAGAGATACGACTGATTGGCTCTAGCCCGAGTGGGAGGAGAGAAGTGAGTCGGAGGGGGGAAAACAGTTGAAAAGTAGAAGCCAACCACAGGCAGACTTTACTCAGAACTGCTGTAGATTTGGGAGCAACAGCAGCAGGAGATTAGCAAGAGATACGACTGATTGGCTCTAGCCCGAGTGGGAGGAGAGAAGTGAGTCGGAGGGGGGAAAACAGTTGAAAAGTAGAAGCCAACCACAGGCAGACTTTACTCAGAACTGCTGTAGATTTGGGAGCAACAGCAGCAGGAGATTAGCAAGAGATACGACTGATTGGCTCTAGCCCGAGTGGGAGGAGAGAAGTGAGTCGGAGGGGGGAAAACAGTTGAAAAGTAGAAGCCAACCACAGGCAGACTTTACTCAGAACTGCTGTAGATTTGGGAGCAACAGCAGCAGGAGATTAGCAAGAGATACGACTGATTGGCTCTAGCCCGAGTGGGAGGAGAGAAGTGAGTCGGAGGGGGGAAAACAGTTGAAAAGTAGAAGCCAACCACAGGCAGACTTTACTCAGAACTGCTGTAGATTTGGGAGCAACAGCAGCAGGAGATTAGCAAGAGATACGACTGATTGGCTCTAGCCCGAGTGGGAGGAGAGAAGTGAGTCGGAGGGGGGAAAACAGTTGAAAAGTAGAAGCCAACCACAGGCAGACTTTACTCAGAACTGCTGTAGATTTGGGAGCAACAGCAGCAGGAGATTAGCAAGAGATACGACTGATTGGCTCTAGCCCGAGTGGGAGGAGAGAAGTGAGTCGGAGGGGGGAAAACAGTTGAAAAGTAGAAGCCAACCACAGGCAGACTTTACTCAGAACTGCTGTAGATTTGGGAGCAACAGCAGCAGGAGATTAGCAAGAGATACGACTGATTGGCTCTAGCCCGAGTGGGAGGAGAGAAGTGAGTCGGAGGGGGGAAAACAGTTGAAAAGTAGAAGCCAACCACAGGCAGACTTTACTCAGAACTGCTGTAGATTTGGGAGCAACAGCAGCAGGAGATTAGCAAGAGATACGACTGATTGGCTCTAGCCCGAGTGGGAGGAGAGAAGTGAGTCGGAGGGGGGAAAACAGTTGAAAAGTAGAAGCCAACCACAGGCAGACTTTACTCAGAACTGCTGTAGATTTGGGAGCAACAGCAGCAGGAGATTAGCAAGAGATACGACTGATTGGCTCTAGCCCGAGTGGGAGGAGAGAAGTGAGTCGGAGGGGGGAAAACAGTTGAAAAGTAGAAGCCAACCACAGGCAGACTTTACTCAGAACTGCTGTAGATTTGGGAGCAACAGCAGCAGGAGATTAGCAAGAGATACGACTGATTGGCTCTAGCCCGAGTGGGAGGAGAGAAGTGAGTCGGAGGGGGGAAAACAGTTGAAAAGTAGAAGCCAACCACAGGCAGACTTTACTCAGAACTGCTGTAGATTTGGGAGCAACAGCAGCAGGAGATTAGCAAGAGATACGACTGATTGGCTCTAGCCCGAGTGGGAGGAGAGAAGTGAGTCGGAGGGGGGAAAACAGTTGAAAAGTAGAAGCCAACCACAGGCAGACTTTACTCAGAACTGCTGTAGATTTGGGAGCAACAGCAGCAGGAGATTAGCAAGAGATACGACTGATTGGCTCTAGCCCGAGTGGGAGGAGAGAAGTGAGTCGGAGGGGGGAAAACAGTTGAAAAGTAGAAGCCAACCACAGGCAGACTTTACTCAGAACTGCTGTAGATTTGGGAGCAACAGCAGCAGGAGATTAGCAAGAGATACGACTGATTGGCTCTAGCCCGAGTGGGAGGAGAGAAGTGAGTCGGAGGGGGGAAAACAGTTGAAAAGTAGAAGCCAACCACAGGCAGACTTTACTCAGAACTGCTGTAGATTTGGGAGCAACAGCAGCAGGAGATTAGCAAGAGATACGACTGATTGGCTCTAGCCCGAGTGGGAGGAGAGAAGTGAGTCGGAGGGGGGAAAACAGTTGAAAAGTAGAAGCCAACCACAGGCAGACTTTACTCAGAACTGCTGTAGATTTGGGAGCAACAGCAGCAGGAGATTAGCAAGAGATACGACTGATTGGCTCTAGCCCGAGTGGGAGGAGAGAAGTGAGTCGGAGGGGGGAAAACAGTTGAAAAGTAGAAGCCAACCACAGGCAGACTTTACTCAGAACTGCTGTAGATTTGGGAGCAACAGCAGCAGGAGATTAGCAAGAGATACGACTGATTGGCTCTAGCCCGAGTGGGAGGAGAGAAGTGAGTCGGAGGGGGGAAAACAGTTGAAAAGTAGAAGCCAACCACAGGCAGACTTTACTCAGAACTGCTGTAGATTTGGGAGCAACAGCAGCAGGAGATTAGCAAGAGATACGACTGATTGGCTCTAGCCCGAGTGGGAGGAGAGAAGTGAGTCGGAGGGGGGAAAACAGTTGAAAAGTAGAAGCCAACCACAGGCAGACTTTACTCAGAACTGCTGTAGATTTGGGAGCAACAGCAGCAGGAGATTAGCAAGAGATACGACTGATTGGCTCTAGCCCGAGTGGGAGGAGAGAAGTGAGTCGGAGGGGGGAAAACAGTTGAAAAGTAGAAGCCAACCACAGGCAGACTTTACTCAGAACTGCTGTAGATTTGGGAGCAACAGCAGCAGGAGATTAGCAAGAGATACGACTGATTGGCTCTAGCCCGAGTGGGAGGAGAGAAGTGAGTCGGAGGGGGGAAAACAGTTGAAAAGTAGAAGCCAACCACAGGCAGACTTTACTCAGAACTGCTGTAGATTTGGGAGCAACAGCAGCAGGAGATTAGCAAGAGATACGACTGATTGGCTCTAGCCCGAGTGGGAGGAGAGAAGTGAGTCGGAGGGGGGAAAACAGTTGAAAAGTAGAAGCCAACCACAGGCAGACTTTACTCAGAACTGCTGTAGATTTGGGAGCAACAGCAGCAGGAGATTAGCAAGAGATACGACTGATTGGCTCTAGCCCGAGTGGGAGGAGAGAAGTGAGTCGGAGGGGGGAAAACAGTTGAAAAGTAGAAGCCAACCACAGGCAGACTTTACTCAGAACTGCTGTAGATTTGGGAGCAACAGCAGCAGGAGATTAGCAAGAGATACGACTGATTGGCTCTAGCCCGAGTGGGAGGAGAGAAGTGAGTCGGAGGGGGGAAAACAGTTGAAAAGTAGAAGCCAACCACAGGCAGACTTTACTCAGAACTGCTGTAGATTTGGGAGCAACAGCAGCAGGAGATTAGCAAGAGATACGACTGATTGGCTCTAGCCCGAGTGGGAGGAGAGAAGTGAGTCGGAGGGGGGAAAACAGTTGAAAAGTAGAAGCCAACCACAGGCAGACTTTACTCAGAACTGCTGTAGATTTGGGAGCAACAGCAGCAGGAGATTAGCAAGAGATACGACTGATTGGCTCTAGCCCGAGTGGGAGGAGAGAAGTGAGTCGGAGGGGGGAAAACAGTTGAAAAGTAGAAGCCAACCACAGGCAGACTTTACTCAGAACTGCTGTAGATTTGGGAGCAACAGCAGCAGGAGATTAGCAAGAGATACGACTGATTGGCTCTAGCCCGAGTGGGAGGAGAGAAGTGAGTCGGAGGGGGGAAAACAGTTGAAAAGTAGAAGCCAACCACAGGCAGACTTTACTCAGAACTGCTGTAGATTTGGGAGCAACAGCAGCAGGAGATTAGCAAGAGATACGACTGATTGGCTCTAGCCCGAGTGGGAGGAGAGAAGTGAGTCAGTGCTGGGAAAACAGTTGAAAACTGAGGAATTTTGTTTGTAAATTGGTAAATCAGGCAATTTATCCGT
Organism: Malacoraja senta; assembly: GCA_038087875.1. NCBI lineage: Eukaryota > Metazoa > Chordata > Chondrichthyes > Rajiformes > Rajidae > Malacoraja > Malacoraja senta. Next base: position 53,814 of record JAXLNO010006128.1, on the reverse strand, counting down.
CAATTTAAGCAAGACGGGTCTTAGCGAGCGGCAGTGAGGGAGCGGCCTTGTGAATAAAGTGTGAGTCTTTGGCTCGAGAGTCTTCGGCAAGGAGGCTGAGGGGAGGAGACCACGCAATACGCTTGAGAGGTAGAGACGAAAGAAGGAGATGTCAGGCAAGCTGATTCAGTGCGATGCTTGCAGTATGTGGGAGGTCAAGGACACCGCTGGTGCCTCTGGCTGCTACAAATGCGAGAAGTGCATCCAGGTAGAGCTCCTGAAGGGCCGTGTTGGGGAACTGGAGAAGCAAGTGGATGACCTCCGGTTCGTCCGAGAAATGGAGTCGTTCCTCGACAAGTCCTACAGTACGATTGTTACACCTAAGGTACTGGAAGAGAGAAGGTGGGAGACGGTGAGAAAGGGAGGGAAACATGGAATGCCAACGTCCCCGGGTGTTGTACCTCTTGTGAACAAGTTCACCCACTTAGAAGCTGTTGGGACAGAAGACGTGTTTACACTGAGCGGCGGACTGGCTTGCGATGCGAATAGGGCTGTTGAGCCAAAACCAAAAAGGCTTAAGGCAGGCAACGCCATTGTAGTGGGAGACTCGATTGTGAGAGGTACGGACAGGGGTTTCTGTGGCAACAGACGGGATGCGAGGATGGTGTGCTGCCTTCCTGGTGCCAGGATCCAGGATGTCACGGACAGAGTGCAGAAAATCCTCGAGGGCGAAGGTGAACATCCAGAAGTGGTAGTACATATCGGCACAAACGATGTCGGAAAGAAGGGGATGAATATTCTGCAGCGTGACTTTAGAGAGCTCGGAAAAATGCTGAAAAGCAGGACCTCCAGGGTTGTTATCTCCGGTTTGCTTCCAGTTCCTCGTGCTGGCGAGAGCAGGAACAGGGAGATACGGGACCTGAACGTGTGGCTCAGGAACTGGTGCACGGGGCAGGGATTTAGATTCTTAGATCACTGGGATCTGTTTTGGGGTAAGGGGGAACTGTACAAAAGGGACGGATTGCATCTTAACAGGTGTGGGACCAGCATTCTGGCAGGCAGGTTTGCCACTGCTACACGGGTGGTTTTAAACTGAATAAGGGGGGTGGGGTGTTCGAATGGGATAGTGGAGGATGGAGTTAAAGGGAAAGAGTTTCTTAAATGTGTGAGCGTAGAGACAGAGGAGTGTAAAATGAGGGTAGAAGCAATAGGTAGCAAGGTGAAAAGTAAAAGTGGAAGACAGACAAAACCAGGGCAAAAATCAAAAAGGGCCACTTTTCAACATAATTGTATAAGGGGTAAGAGTGTTGTAAAAACAAGCCTGAAGGCTTTGTGTCTCAATGCAAGGAGCATTCGTAATAAGGTGGATGAGTTGAATGTGCAGATAGCTATTAATGACTATGATATAGTTGGGATCACGGAGACATGGCTCCAGGGTGACCAAGGCTGGGAGCTGAACATCCAGGGATATTCAATATTCAGGAGGGATAGAGAGAAAGGAAAAGGAGGTGGGGTAGCATTGCTGATTAGAGAGGACATTAACGCAATGGAAAGGAAGGACATTAGGTTCGAGGATGTGGAATCGGTATGGGTAGAGCTGCGAAACACTAAGGGCAGAAAACGCTGGTGGGTGTTGTGTACAGGCCACCTAACAGTAGTAGTGAAGTTGGAGATGGTATCAAACAGGAAATTAGAAATGCGTGCGACAAAGGCAAAACAGTTATAATGGGTGACTTCAATCTACATATAGATTGGGTGAATCAAATTGGCAGGGGTGTTGAGGAAGAGGATTTCTTGGAATGTATGCGGGATAGTTATCTAAATCAACATGTAGAGGAACCAACGAGAGAGCAGGCTATTTTAGACTGGGTATTGAGTAATGAGGAAGGGTTAGTTAGCAGTCTTGTTGTACGTGCCCCCTTGGGCAAGAGTGACCATAATATGGTTGAGTTCTTCATTAGGATGGAGAGTGACATTGTTAATTCAGAAACAATGGTTCTGAACTTAAAGAAAGGTAACTTTGAGGGTATGAGACGTGAATTGGCCAAGATTGACTGGCAATTAATTCTAAAAGGGTTGACGGTGGACATGCAATGGAAGACATTTAAAGACTGCATGGATGAACTACAAAAATTGTTCATCCAGTTTGGCAAAAGAATAAATCGGGGAAGGTAGTGCATCCGTGGATAACAAGGGAAATCAGGGATGGTATCAAAGCGAAGGATGATGCGTACAAATTAGCCAGAAAAAGCAGCATACCGGAGGACTGGGAGAAATTCAGAGACCAGCAGAGGAGGACAAAGGGCTTAATTAGGAAAGGAAAAATAGATTATGAAAGAAAACTGGCAGGGAACATAAAAACTGACTGCAAAAGTTTTTATAGATATGTAAAAAGAAAGAGATTAGTTAAAACAAATGTAGGTCCCTTGCAGTCAGAAACAGGTGAGTTGATCATGGGGAACAAGGATATGGCGGACCAATTGAATAACTACTTTGGTTCCGTCTTCACTAAGGAAGACATAAATAATCTGCCGGAAATAGCAGGGGACCGCGGGTCAAAGGAGTTGGAGGAATTGAGTGAAATCCAGGTTAGTCGGGAAGTGGTTTTGGGTAAATTGAATGGATTAAAGGCCGATAAATCCCCAGGGCCAGATAGGCTGCATCCCAGAGTACTTAAGGAAGTAGCTCCAGAAATAGTGGATGCATTAGTAATAATCTTTCAAAACTCTTTAGATTCTGGAGTAGTTCCTGAGGATTGGCGGGTAGCAAACGTAACCCCACTTTTTAAGAAGGGAGGGAGAGAGAAAACGGGGAATTACAGACCAGTTAGTCTAACATCGGTAGTGGGGAAACTGCTAGAGTCAGTTATTAAAGATGGGATAGCAGCACATTTGGAAAGTGGTGAAATCATTGGACAAAGTCAGCATGGATTTACGAAAGGTAAATCATGTCTGACGAATCTTATAGAATTTTTCGAGGATGTAACTAGTAGCGTGGATAGGGGAGAACCAGTGGATGTGGTGTATCTGGACTTCCAGAAGGCTTTCGACAAGGTCCCACATAAGAGATTAGTATACAAACTTAAAGCACATGGCATTGGGGGTTCAGTATTGATGTGGATAGAGAACTGGCTGGCAAACAGGAAGCAAAGAGTGGGAGTAAACGGGTCCTTTTCACAATGGCAGGCAGTGACTAGCGGGGTACCGCAAGGCTCAGTGCTGGGACCCCAGCTATTTACAATATATATTAATGACCTGGATGAGGTAATTGAAGGCAATATCTCCAAGTTTGCGGATGACACTAAGCTGGGGGGCAGTGTTAGCTGTGAGGAGGATGCTAGGAGACTGCAAGGTGACTTGGATAGGCTGGGTGAGTGGGCAAATGTTTGGCAGATGCAGTATAATGTGGATAAATGTGAGGTTATCCATTTTGGTGGCAAAAACAGGAAAGCAGACTATTATCTAAATGGTGGCCGACTAGGAAAAGGGAGATGCAGCGAGACCTGGGTGTCATGGTACACCAGTCATTGAAAGTAGGCATGCAGGTGCAGCAGGCAGTGAAGAAAGCGAATGGTATGTTAGCTTTCATAGTAAAAGGATTTGAGTATAGGAGCAGGGAGGTTCTACTGCAGTTGTACAGGGTCTTGGTGAGACCACACCTGGAGTATTGCGTACAGTTTTGGTCTCCAAATCTGAGGAAGGACATTATTGCCATAGAGGGAGTGCAGAGAAGGTTCACCAGACTGATTCTTGTGATGTCAGGACTGTCTTATGAAGAAAGACTGGATAGACTTGGTTTATACTCTCTAGAATTTAGGAGATTGAGAGGGGATCTTATAGAAACTTACAAAATTCTTAAGGGGTTGGACAGGCTAGATGCAGGAAGATTGCTCCCGATGTTGGGGAAGTCCAGGACAAGGGGTCACAGCTTAAGGATAAGGGGGAAATCCTTTAAAACCGAGATGAGAAGAACTTTTTTCACACAGAGAGTGGTGAATCTCTGGAACTCTCTGCCACAGAGGGTAGTCGAGGCCAGTTCATTGGCTATATTTAAGAGGGAGTTAGATGTGACCCTTGTGGCTAAAGGGATCAGAGGGTATGGAGAGAAGGCAGGTACGGGATACTGAGTTGGATGATCAGCCATGATCATATTGAATGGCGGTGCAGGCTCGAAGGGCCGAATGGCCTACTCCTGCACCTAGTTTCTAATAGATGCCGCTATTGGCCACTAACTGTGCTTACAGTTGTGTGGATATGAATAGGTCTGTGAGAGTGAATTAGTAGGGCTACCAGATGAAATTGTTAGTTAATGTGAATCTAGAGATTCTAGATCATATGTTCCCCATATTTCTTCCATGTTTTTACATTTAATAATATCCAAACTTCTGAACATGTATTTACATCCTTTTATTCATTAGAATTTTTTGGACTGAAGCAAAATAATCATCAGAATTTGTGAGTGGAATGATCATATATTACAGAGATAGATATCAACAATTTGTTGTTCATCCTATATGTCACAAGTGACAACTTATTTTGCAGACGTTATATTGCGATAGTTTTGTGTGAAGTTCTTTGACATTGAATGTGCTGTAAATCCCCGATACAATGCAGAGCCTTGCCATTAAATTCCAGGATAGACGTAACGTAATTTGTGGCACAATATGTTTCCTGTTGGTGGATATATATTCATTGCAGCAAAATATCGTATAGTTGTAAAATAGGTTAGCAAGAAACATTTGATAATATTAATAATTTGATCCATCTACTTGTCTTGAAAGGATCTTCCACAACTATCTCCTTTCAAACATATTATGCTTCAGTTCTTATGTGCCAAATTGGGCAACTTTTTAAAGGCTTTTGCTGTACGACATCTACTTTTCTGGATGTCAACATTTGAGGACTACACTGCACGTTAACAGCCATCTTTCCATCTACACGTGCGAGGAAACAGGTTCTTCGGCTCACGAAGCCCATGGTGACCATCATACTAGTTCTATGTTATCCCACGTTTGTATCCATTTGTCACACACTCGGGACAATTTACAACAGGTAATTAACCTACAAACCCGCATGTTTTGGGGATGTGGGAGGAAACTCATGCAATCATAAGCAGAATGTGCAAAATCTACATAGATAGAACCCGAGGTCAGGATTGAACCCAGTCTCTGGCGCTGTGAGGCTGCAGCTCTACGTGCTGTGCCACAGTGGCATCCTAATAGTTGAATAGTCTTGTGTGTTGTAAATTTCTGCAATTCAATTTTTCTATACTTCAATATTTTCTAATTCAAGATTTTTTTGTGTTTAGAGTTTATGGATCCAATTTTGCTAAAACCACAGAGAATGCACATTGTGGAAAAAGAGGTTAGTAATTTGACTGAAAACATTGATAGTTAAACCTGCAATAAATGAGAATTCCTAATTTTGTTATTCGCTATACTCTGTAAAATATTTCTAGTTTACCAATGGAAAATATTTGAGGCCATAGTTTCCACAAGTCATTTCTTGATTAGTATGGGTATTGGGGTATGGGGAGAAAGCAGGGGAATGGGGTTGAGAGGGAAAGATCAGCCGTGATTGATGGCAGAGTAGACGTGTTGGGCCAAATGGCTTAATTCTGCTTCCATAACTTATGAAGGCATGGGAAGGTACGTGGGCATTGGAAGAGTTGGAACATAGAACAGTACAGCACAGAAACTGCCCTTGGGCCCACAATGTTTGTCAAATAGTGGATGACGCAGCCTGCACTTCACCCCCCAGCACCTAGACTGCCAGGGGACCTATACAAGGATTTTATTTGTTGATTTTAGCTCTGCATTCAACACCATTGTGCCAGAGCTACTACACTCCAAACTCTCCAAGTTGACTGTGCCTGAACCCCTCTGCCAGTGGATCACCAACTTCCTGACAGACAGGAAGCAGCATGTGAGGTTGGGAAAGCACATCTTGGACGCACAGACCCTCGGAGAGACTCCTCTCCTTTACTCTCTCTGCACCAAAGACTGCACCTCCACAGACTCCTCTCTGAAGCTTCTCAAGTTTGCAGACGACACAACCCTGATTGGACTGCTCCAGGATGGGAGAGGAACCTGCCTACAGACAGGAAATGACACAGCTGGCGTCCTGGTGCCTTTATAACAATCTGTTCAATGCTCTTAAGACAGTGGAATTGATAGTAAACTTTAGGAGAGCTCCCTCTCCCCTCCCCGCTCTCACCATCAACAACACCAGAGTGACATCTGTGGAGTCTTTTAAGTTCCTTGGAACCATCATCCCCAAGGACCTGAAATGGGGGGGGCACCATCGACTCCACAGTCATAAAGGCCCAACAGAGGATATATTTCCTGCGGCTGCTGAGGAAACACAATCTGCCACAGGCAATGATGGTCCAATTCTATACTGCCATCGTAGAGTCTGTCCTCACCTTCTCCATCATAGTCTGGTTTGGCTCAGCCACCAAGCATAACATCCGGAGGCTGCAGGGAATCGTTCAATCAGCTCAGAAGGTTGTTGGCTGCAACCTCCCCCCCCCCCCCCCCCAATTGACGAACTGTGCACTGCAAGGGCCAGGAAGTGAGAGGGTAAGATCATCTCTGACCCTTCTCACCCAGGCCACAAACTCTTTGAAGCACTTCCCTCTGGAAGGCGATTCCAGACTGTCAAAGCCGCCACAGCCAGACATAAAAACAGCTTTTTTCCACGAGTAGTAGCTCTACGCAATAACCAAAAGTCTGTAGACTCTTTTTGCTCTGGTATTTTATTTCATTCACATGTTTAAACTATAATGTTTAATTATTAATGTTTAATGTATCATTCTCAATTGTTACTGTATGTCGTATTGTTACTTGAGAGCAGAGCACCAAGTCAAATCCCTTGTATGTGTGCATACTTGGCCAATAAACTTAATCATTCGTCTGAAGAAGGGTTTCGGCCCGAAACGTTGCCTGTTTCCTTCGCTCCATAGATGCTGCTGCACCCGCTGAGTTTCTCCAGCATTTTTGTGTACCTTTAATCATTCATTCATTCGATGCCTAGCTGAACTGGTCTCATCTGCCTGCACATGATCCATATCTCTCTACTCCCTGCACTTCCATGTGCCTATCTAGAAACTTTTAAGCTCCACTACCATTTCAGCTTCCATCACCACCCCTGGCTATATGTTCAGGCCTTCACCACCTTCTATGTGAGAACAACTTAACCGCACATCTATCTATATACTTAGAAAACTCTGATCTTGAATGTGGATGTATTTATGTGTGGATCTGTGTGTTTTTCTGTGATTACATCTCCTCGAAAATCCGACGCGCTAACGGTGAAATTTTTACATATTTCAGTAGATTTACCGCATGATCTCGAAAATCGCCTCATCTGAAAATTTGATTAATTATTTCTTCAGTTATTTCTTCAAATTGTTCACAAATCTGAGATATTTTTAAAATCTAACGAGCTGGATGACATCACAATGGCTCTGCTCCTCGCGGCCAGCTGCGCAGAGTTTTCAAAGCGCAGCCTGCTGGACACTGTTTTTGCATGCGCTGCGAGTTACGTTAACCCCCACCCCCCGGTTCTTCAAAAGACGCAGAAAAAACGAGCAAGTGGGCTCTGTTCTGCAGATCCCGAGGGCTTCCGAGAGCTTCAGAGCGCTTCCGAGGTCAACGCACGCTAGCGCCTCTGTGATGTTTGGTGGACTGTGTAGGGTGGGAGGACCCGTGTGCCACCTGCTGCACAGGAGGAGCAACGGGTCCTCCCACCCCACACAGTCCGACTGCACACACAGACTGTCTACAGACAGGATAAACTATATACACAACATCTCCCTTTGTCCTGTGCAGTGCCACCTGCTGCATGGGAGGAGCAACAGGTCCTCCCACCCCACACAGTCCACCAAACATCACATTCCCCATTCCAGTTTGAACGTCTCCATTTGGCTGGAGCTTGCCTCACTTTTTTTCCAGCCTTTTTTGCGTTTCACAACTCTTGCTAAAGGCTCAGAATCAACAGTTTTCCTCCGTGTTCTCTTTTGAAGAGATATCAGTATTTGCTTTATCTGTATGCTGTTCTTTCTCCACTTGGCTGTAGTTTTTCTCAGAGGTCGTCAGCGTTTTGGATGCGATCGCGATTGGTTCTTCCTTGCCGTTCAGGGCCGTTTGTGAGATTACAGCACCATGACTATATGGCGATGCATCGGCGGCCAGCGAGATCGGCTTCGATGGGTCATAGTGGACCAAATGCGTCTTCTGGGCGAGCATCTCATTCAACCTGGTGAATGCATGGTCACACTCTTTGGACCAGTGCCATTCAACGTCCTGTTTTTGCAGGTTGTTCAATGGTGCACACAAAGTTGAAAGTGCCGGTATGAGCTTGCCATAGTAGTTAACCTTGCCCATGAAGCTTTCAAGCTGCTTCACATTTTCGGGCGTCGGCAATTTCACAATGGCGTCCACTCTTTCTTCCGATGGCTTCAGACCACCTGCCGAGATCACATGTCCGAGATATGTGACCTGTTGTCGGAAAAATGCGCACTTGTCCTTGCGAAACTTCATGCCGTAGTTGTTCAGTGCCATGAGGACCTGTTTTAGGTTCTGCAGGTGTTCCATATAACCATATAACCATATAACCATAACAGCACGGAAACAGGCCATCTCGGCCCTTCAAGTCCGTGCCGAACATTTAATTTTTTTTTTTTTTTTTTTTTTTTTTTTTAAATTAAAAATAAATACTTCCCCCTAGTCCCATCTACCTGCACTCAGACCATAACCCTCCATTCCTTTCCCGTCCATATACCCATCCAATCTATTTTTAAAGGATAACATCGAACCTGCCTCCACCACTTCCACTGGAAGCTCATTCCACACAGCTACCATTCTTTGAGTAAAGAAGTTCCCCCTAATGTTCCCCCTAAACTTCTGTCCCTTAATTCTCAAGTCATGTCCCCTTGTTTGAATCTTCCCTACTCTCAATGGGAAAAGCTTATCCATGTCCACTCTGTCTAACCCGCTCATAATTTTAAAGACCTCTATCAAGTCGCCTCTTAACCTTCTGCGCTCCAAAGAATAAAGACCTAACTTGTTCAACCTTTCTCTGTAACTTAGTTGCTGAAACCCAGGCAACATTCTAGTAAATCTCCTCTGTACTCTCTCTATTTTGTTGACATCCTTCCTATAATTAGGCGACCAAAATTGTACTCCATACTCCAGAATTGGCCTCACCAATGCCTTGTACAATTTTAACATTACATCCCAACTTCTATATTCAATGCTCTGATTTATAAAGGCCAGCACACCAAAAGCTTTCTTTACCACCCTATCTACATGAGATTCCACCTTCAGGGAACTATGCACAGTTATTCCTAGATCCCTCTGTTCAACTGCATTCCTCAATTCGCTACCATTTACCGTGTACGTCCTATTTTGATTTGTCCTGCCGAGATGTAGCACCTCACATTTGTCAGCATTAAACTCCATCTGCCATCTTTCAGCCCACTCTTCCAAATGGCCTAAATCTCTCGGTAGACTTTGAAAATCTACTTCATTATCCACAACACCACCTATCTTAGTATCATCTGCATACTTACTAATCCAATTTTCCACACCTTCATCCAGATCATTGATGTACATGACAAACAACAGTGGACCCAACACAGACCCCTGAGGCACCCCACTAGTCACCGGCCTCCAACCTGACAAACAGCCATCCACCATTACTCTCTGGCATCTCCCATTCAGCCACCGTTGAATCCATCTTGCTACTCCACCATTAATACCCAACAATTGAATCTTCTTAACCAACCTTCCATGAGGAACCTCGTCAAAGGCCTTACTGAAGTCCATATAGACAACATCCACTGCTTTACCCTCATCAATTTCCCTAGTAACCTCTTCGAAAAATTCAAGAAGATTAGTCAAGCATGACCTTCCAGGCACAAATCCATGTTGACTGTTCCTAATCAGACCCTGCTTATCCAGATGCTTATATATATTATCTTTAAGTATCCTTTCCATTAATTTGCCCACCACTGACGTCAAACTAACAGGTCTATAATTGCTAGGTTTATTCTTCGAACCCTTTTTAAACAACGGAACAACATGCGCAGTACGCCAATCCTCCGGCACTATTCCGTTTCTAATGACATTTGAAATATTTCTGTCATAGCCCCTGCTATTTCTACACTAACTTCCCTCAATGTCCTAGGGAATATCCTGTCAGGACCTGGAGACTTATCCGTTTTCATATTTTTCAAAAGTGTCCGCACCTCCTCTTCTTTGAATCTCACAGTTTCCATTGCTACTCTGCTCGTTTCCCTTACCTCACATAATTCCATATCCTCCTTCGTGAATACCGAAGAAAAGAAATTGTTCAATATCTCCCCCATCTCTTTTGGCTCTGCAGATAGCTGTCCACTTTGACTCTCTAATGGACCGATTTTATTCCTTGTTATCCTTTTGCTATTAATATAGCTGTAGAAATCCTTTGGATTTACTTTCACCTTACTTGCCAAAGCAACCTCATATCTTCTTTTAGCTTTTCTAATTTCTTTCTTAATATTCTTTTTACATTCTTTATACTCCTCAAGCACCTCATTTACTCCATGCTGCCTATAATTATTGTAGATCTCTCTCTTTTTCCGAACCAAGTGTCCAATTTCCCTTGAAAACCATGGCTCTTTCCATTTTTTACTATTTCCTTTCAACCGAACAGGGACATAAAGTTTCTGTACTCTTAAAATTTCACCCTTAAATGTCCTCCATTTTTCTTCTACATCCTTCCCATAAAACAACATGTCCCAATTCACTCCTTTTAAATCCTTTCGCATCTCCTCAAAGTTAGCCTTTCTCCAAACAAAAATCTCAACCCTAGGTCCAGTTCTGACCCTCTCCATAATTATATTGAAACTAATGGTATTGTGATCACTGGACCCGAAGTGCTCCCCGACGCATACCTCCGCCACTTGCCCTGTCTCATTTCCTAACAGGAGGTCCAGCACTGCCCCTTCTCTAGTAGGTACCTCTATGTATTGCTGCAAAAAACTATCTTGCACACATTTTACAAACTCCAAACCATCCAGCCCTTTTACAGAATGTGTTTCCCAGTCTATGTGTGGAAAATTGAAATCTCCCACAATCACTACCTTGTGCTTACTACTAATATCTGCTATCTCCTTACATATTTGCTCTTCCAATTCTCGCTCCCCATTTGGCGGTCTATAATACACCCCTATAAGTGTTGCTACACCTTTCCCATTTCTCAGTTCCACCCAAATAGCCTCCCTAGACGAGCCCTCTAATCTATCCTGCCAAAGCACTGCTGTAATATCTTCCTTGACAAGCAATGCAACACCCCCACCTCTTGCCCCTCCAATTCTATCACCCCTGAAGCAACGAAATCCTGGAATATTTATTTGCCAATCACAGCCCTCCTGCAACCATGTTTCACTGATCGCCACAACATCATACTTCCAGGTGTCAATCCAGGCTCTAAGCTCATCCACCTTTCTTACAATGCTCCTAGCATTAAAATATACACATTTAAGAAACCCACCACCACTTATTCTCTGTTTATTATCTTTTTCTTCTTTCTCCCCTACATTTTGGGTCCGAGTGCTTCCCTTCTCTGCCTCCTGCCTCCCACATTTTCCACTAGCTTTCTCTATTTGAGTCCCTCCCCCCAACCGTTCTAGTTTAAAGTCTCCCCAGTAGCCTTTGCAAATCTCCCCGCCAGGATATTGGTGCCCCTCGGGTTCAAGTGCAACCCGTCCTTTCTGTACAGGTCACTCCTTCCCCAAAAGAAATCCCAATGATCCAGAAATTTGAATCCCTGCCCGCTGCACCAGTTCCTCAGCCACGCATTTATCCTCCACCTCACTCCATTCCTACTCTCACCGTCACGTGGCACAGGTAGTAATCCTGAGATTGTTACCTTTGTAGACCTTCTCCTTAACTCTCCTCCCAACTCCCTAAATTCTCCTTTCAAGACCTCTTCTCTTTTTCTACCTATGTCATTGGTACCTATATGTACCACAACCTCAGGCTCCTCTCCCTCCGATTTGTCCGGCCGGCCGGTGACAATTATATCATCCAGGTAGGCGGCTACGTACGGAATCCCGGCAACCAGATTGTCGACCAGTATCTGGAAGATGGACGGCGCCGGTCCAAACGACAATCGGTTGTATCAGAACAGTCCCTTGTGCGTGTTGATCATGAGCAGGTTTTTTGTCTCGTCGTCCAGTTCCACTTGGAGATATGCGTCGGACATGTCCAATTTCGAGAAGCGCTGTCCTTGCAGCTTGACGAACAGCTCATCCACTCTTGGTATGGGGTGTTGATCAATGTGCAATTGAGGGTTTACAGTCACTTTGTAGTCGCCACAGATGCGCATCTTGCCGCAAGGCTTCTGAACGACAACTATGATCCACATGCGTGATAATTCCCATTTCTTCAAGACGGCAGAGTTCCTTGTCGACGGCGTCCATCTGACTGAACGGAACTGGTCTTGGTTTGAAGAACTTAGGGACGGCATCGTCTTTGAGTATGAGCCGTGCCATCATCTTTGTGCAATGTCCGAGTCCAGGTGCGAAAACGGCCGGAAACTGGTCAAGAACCTTCTGCAGGTTGTTCTCGCACTTGGGGTAGATGACAATGCCATAGTTGATCCATCGTAGATCAAGGCGTTCATGTCAAGCTTGAAAGCAAGGATCCAGTCGATGGCGCACAGGGATGTACCTTCTTTACCAACGACGATCAGCGGCAACATCTGTCATACCATTACAGGAAACGGCGACAGTGCATTTGCCTTTTGTGGGAATGGGCTGTCGTCCGTATCCGAAAAGGCGGATGTTGGCCGGTTTCAGTTTCGGCGATCCGATCCTCTCCCAGATGTCCTGACCCACTAGCAACACAGCCGCACCAGTGTCCACCTGGAACTGTAGATCGACATTCAAGACCCGTAGGGAAATCGTCGGCTTGTCGGTGATCGTGGACACACCGAGCACTTCAATAGAAATGGTCTCCACAATTTGTTTTGCACTTTCTTGCCCTTTTGCAGCTTTCCTACAGATTGATACATTGCCTGGAGATGACCTTTTCGGTAACAGGCATAACAAACGGACTTGATATACGGGCACTCACGGTGACGATGAGCAGTCGAGCTGCAGGGTTTTGATCCTCCCCCCCCACAGGGGGACGGCTCTTCTGAAACTGTCCCACCTTCTCCGGATTTGCTCTGGGTCGATCAAGTGGTTTCTGACGTTGCGGATGAGTCTGACGAACTGTATGCACCTCTTGATGGAGCTTCAACGCTGTTTCGCCGGCCATTTTGTGCAGTTCTTTACTCAGCAGCTCGGCCATCCTAGCACACTGCAGCACATTCTTCAATGATGCGTCCGATTCCTTGAGAATCGCCTGCTGGATGAATGCGTGCCTACAACCCATGACCAGTCTATCCCGCAACGCATTGTCTTGGCACTTTTCGCAGCATTGAGTTTTAAAATCACATGCCTTTGCCTTGGTGCGAAATGTCGGGTAGAAATGAAAGCGAGCTGCGAGGAAATTTCGACTTTCTGGAAATGTAGCTGCAAAGCCGTTGTGATTTCAGCATATTTCAATTTCAATTTCAGTTACTTCTGTAAGTAAATTTTGAAGCAGTGCAAAAGTTTCTGGAGACATTGATGAACACAAGAGAGCCTTCTTCCTCTGGTCAGTCGTAATTGCCATACTTTCAAAATATAGCTCAGCACGCATTAAATACGACGACCACCGTTCTCGCTCGGGATCGAAACGATCGAATTGCCGAGACGTGTTAGTTTGACTTTTTTTTTTGATTTAAAAAAACAAACAGAATAGGCTCTTATCTGGGTCTTTGGACGCAATCCGAAGTATCCCACTCCTGACACAATTTTAGTGTTCTTATTCTAGGTCTACACAAAACTAAGTCTTTAATTTACAACAGAAGGCTGTAATGCTTTACTCAATGCTGGCAGCAAGACCAGTCACAATGGCTGCCCGCATACTGTCTGACTGCACGCACAGACTGTCTACAGACAGGATAAACTATATACACAACATCTCCCTTTGTCCTGTGCAGCGCCACCTGCTGCAGGGGAGGAGCAACGGGTCCTCCTACCCCATACAGTCCACGAAACATCACAGCCTCGGCTCGGCTTTCCCGAGAACTCCTGAGAGCTTTGGTCGACGCACGGCGCACGCTCGCGCCTCGGCTCGGGTTTTCCCGAGAGCATCCCAGCGCTTCCGAGGTCGACGCACGACGCACCCTAGCGCCTCGGGTATCCCGAGAACTCCCAAAACCTTCCGAGTGCTTCCGAGGTCGACGCACGCTAGCGCCTTGCTCGGCTTTCCAGAGAACACCCGAGAGCTGCCGAGAGCTCTGTACTGGAGTCGGGCTCCATACTAGAGCTCTCTCTCTCTCCGGGCTCTCTCCGCTTTTCGCAGCCCGCTCGCTCACCCGGCTCCCCTCCTCCTCTCCCCCCACTGCACCTCTTCCCCCCTCCTCCTCTCCCCTCCCTCCACCTCTCCCCCCTCACCCCCTCCACCTCCCCCTCTCCCCCTCCCCCCTCCTCCCCTCTCCATCCTCCCCCTCTCTCCCCCCTCCTCTCTCCTCCCCCTCCACTCCCCTCTACTCTCTACCCTCCTCCCTCACCCCACCCCTTCACCACCCCCATCCCCCCTCCCCCTCCCCCGTCCCCTCCCCAACTACCGCCCCTCCCCCTCCTCCAACCTCCCACCCCTCTCCCCCCACCTCTCTACCCTCTCTTCTCTCTCCCCCTCCTCTCTCCTCTCTTCCCCCCACCCCCCCTCTTTCCCTCTCTCCTCTCTCCCCCCTCCTCTCTCCTCCCTCCCCACACTCTCTCCCCTCCTCTTTCCCCCCTCCACCCCCCTCTTTCCACCCCTGCTGTCTCCCCCCTGCTCTCTCCCCCCTCCTCTCTTCCCCCTCCCATTCTCCCCTCTCCCCCCTCTCTCCCCTCCCCTCCCCCCTCCACCCCATCTCCCCTCTACCCCATCTCCCCTCTCCCCCCCTCTCTCGCCCCCCCCTCTCTCGCCCCCTCCTCTCATGCCCCCCTCCTCTCATGCCCCCCCTCCTCTCCCCCTCTCCCCCCCCTCTCCTCTCTCTCCTCCCTCTCCCCTCTCCCCCTTCCTCCTCCCCCCTTCCTTTCTCTCCCCCCTCCTCCCCCACTCCCCCCTGTCCTCCCCTCTCTCACCCCCCATCTCACCCACCCTGTGTGTGTGTGTGGGGTGGTTAGTGCGTGCGTCCGTCTGGCCCTAAAGGCCTGTTTGGTGGAGTGCTGCAGATATAATTGTCCTTCTGGAAGGTTCTCCCATCTCCACAGAGGAACTCTGCAGCTCTGTCAGAGTGACCATCGGGTTCTTGGTCACCTCCCTGACCAAGGCCCTGCTCCCCCGATTGCTCAGTTTGGCCAGGCGGCCTGCTCTATAAAGAGTCCTGGTGGTTCCAAAGTTCTTCCATTTAAGAATTGTTTTATACCTTTCCCCAGATCTGTGTCTCGACACAATCCTGTCTCAGAGGTCCACAGACAATTCCTTCGTCTTCATGGCTTGGTTTTTGATCTGACATGCACTGTCAACTGTGGGACCTTATATAGACAGGCGTGTGCCTTTCCAAATCAAGCCCAATCAATTTAATTTACCACTGGTGGACTCCAATCAAGTTGCAGAAACATCTCAAGGATAATCAATGGAAACAGGATGAACCTAAGCTCTATTTTGAGTGTCAAAGCAAAGGGTCTGAATACTTGTGTAAATGTGATATTTCAGTTATTTAATTTTAATTACCGTACTTTGCAAAAATTTCTAAACATCTGTTTTCGCTTCTTCATTCTGGGGTATTGTGTGTAGATTGATGATTTAAAAAATGAATTCAATCCATTTTAAAATAAGGGTGTAATGTAACAAAATGTGGAAATAGTGAAGGGGTCTGAATATTTTCTGAATGCACTGTACTCTGTTAAGGTAGCATCACTTTTAATGAGATTAATCCTCAATTTTCTAATTGGCTTATTTTGTTAATACTCTCCTCATAAATTAGTCTGAAGCTTACACCAAAGCCTGCCAAATACACTAAGAATTTCTTACTTGGAGACTGTAGCTTACTTGTAATAAAGCTCATCGTATTATTTCTCCCTTTTTCTCTTTATATTCATCTGCATCTTTACTGTTTTGAAAATATGTTGTTGTTTTTTGTTTAATTTTATATTTCCTCGCATTTTGTCACATGCACCCCCACATTCCCAGAGACTTATTCTTTTGCAACCTCAATATCAACTTCCATTACCATGTAATTTTGAAATTAAATAAAACTTGCATAGCTGATTTTTGGCTAAAACATGGGAATAAATCGTAAAAGGAATCAGCTGAAACTCCCAACATGAAAATGTCTCATTTATTCTTTATCTTTTTTCTGAGTCTAAGATAATACATTACTCCATCTCCCATTTGGCCTGATCTTGACACAACCTCTTGCGTTGCAGCTCACTTTGCCAAAATTTACATATACTACTTTTTCTGATATCCCCTTTTTGCTTTCTATGACCTCACTGCCAAGACTACAAAAGTTTTGTATCTATTCCATGCCATTATTCCTTATTCTCTCGTTCATAGGACCTATCGTTATTTTTGCTAATTCTTTTTACCAAAATATTATACTCTTTGCTCTCTCATAATCCTACTTTTACTGATGGTCTCACAAAACCCTTATTATAATGGACCATAGGAGGGGGAATGGTGTCTGTTATTGTTGATTGCCTGCTCTAAACTAGTAGGTTATTACCATTGTACTGTATGTAGTTGAAACAAAGAACAGCTGATGCTGGCTAATACACAAAAGGACACATAGTGCTGGAGTAACTCAGCATGTCAGACAGTATCTCCGGAGAATAGAATAGAATAGAATGCCTTTTATTGTCATTCAAACAGCTTGGTTTGAACAAAATTGCATTTCTACAGTCTTAACATTGCAAAAAAAAACACGACCCACACTTAACACAAATTACACAAACATCCATCACAGTGAATCTCCAACACCTCCTCACTGTGATGGAAGGCAAAAGTCTTATCTCTTCCCTTTGTTCTTCTCCCGTGGTCCAGCAGTCCAAATGCAACGTCGAGGCGACTGGGGCTCCCGATGTTAAAGCCCCCGGCGGGCGATGGTAAGTCCCGCGGCCATCAAGCTGCGCCGGGCGATGTTAGGGCCCGCTCCGAGTCCTTTAAACCCCGCGATTCCGGCGGGAGAAGTTGCCGTTGCGGGAGCTCCGAAAAGCATTCTCCCACCAGGGACCTGCGAGCTTCCGATGTTCCTGTCCACCAGGCCTGCAGCCGGAGCCTCCGAAGCTCCGATGTCGGGTCGCAGCCGCGCGCCACCACAGCTCTTCCCGTTACGAAATCGGCCAGCTCTGCGATGGCGAGTCCGCAGGCTCTGCGACTGGAGCCCTTAGGTTGGTTCCGGCCGGAGGCCGCCGCCGGCTCCACGATGTTAGGCCCAACGACATCGGAGACCCGACAGGGAAAAAGTCGAGTCCCCGTACAGGGAAGAGATTAAACGGTTCCCCCCCCCACCCCCCACATATACACAGCTAAAAGATAATAAAAATTAAAACCAAAAACATATCTAACAGGACAAAAATTAAAAAAAGACAGACGGACTGCAGTCGAGCCGCTGCCGTTAGGCACCGCCACACTCCAGAACATGGATAGGTGACATCGAGACCCTTCTTCAAACTGATTCAATCTGCTGAGTTACTCCAGCACTTCCTGTCGTTTCACCTTAAAACTAGGCGGCAATGCCGCTGGTCTGCACTAGCGAGCTCTACTTTACCAGCTAGCGCATGGTCCATTTGAAGCGTCTGTTATTGCAGCTCACGATGTAGCCCCCTGCCAACAGCACTTTATTCATGCCACCACAACTGACAGGATGCACTCAGTCGCCGAGGCTCCCTCTCCTCTCACCAGCTGCCGCTTCTCCCAGCCGGCCGTTGTTTTGTCCCCTTCCGCTCCACTGCTGCCTTCTCCTCCTCGTGTTGCTTTGTCCACTTCGCTACTCCCTCCCCCACCTCCTCCTCCCCCACATCACTGACACCTTCCAAGGTGGAGTATATTGTGACTTTGGAGGAGAAAGAGGAGGTAGCAGTGGGGAGTGGATGATGGAATGGACAAAGCGACGGGAGGAGAAGGAGGGGCGATGGAGGGAGAGCGGACAAAGTGATGGCTGACAGGAAGAACCGACAGCTCGTGAGAGCGGAGGGAACTCCACAGTAGTGGCATCCTGTTGGTGGCGGCAGCCTGAAGAAAACGCTTTCCCCAAGGGGTGTATGTGAGCTGCAACAACAGCCACGTCAACTGGTTGATTTAAGTGGAATTCTATAGTAAGAACTTAATGTTTTATATTTGGAAAAGTGACTTGGGAAATTTTATATCAACTTGAGAGTGCAGGCGAGGCTTTGCTTTAACAGTAATCGAGAAAATGTCCCCTCCAACAGTGCTCTTTCAGTGGTCTACTGTGATATCAGCTTTTGATTTTTGTGCTGATTAAATCAAACTCAACAAGAAACACTATTTTTTTTGGATTATGATCAATCCCTGATGTTACTTATTGTTTCCTGTTATGCTTGTATTGATCAGATGTTTTCTGCTTTCTTTTGCATTTGAAGAGATTAATTGGGTTGAGAAATGATTCAACGGTGCTGCCAATGTCCTTCAAATAAAGATTATTTTAAAAAAAATAGAGCAACAATGATAAACAAATCTTGCTGCTACCGCTCACCAGCGTCTCTTCTTCCTGAGGAGACTAAAGAAGGTCCATCTGTCTCCTCGGATTCTGGTGAACTTCTACCGCTGCACCATCGAGAGCATCCTTACCAACTGCATCACAGTATGGTATGGCAACTGCTCTGTCTCCGACCGGAAAGCACTGCAGAGGGTGGTGAAAATTGCCCAACGCATCACCGGTTCCTCACTCCCCACCATTGAGTCTGTCCAAAGCAAGCGTTGTCTGCGAAGGGCTCTCAGCATCGCCAAGGACTGCTCTCACCCCAACCACAGACTGTTTACCCTCCTACCATCCGGGAGGCGCTACAGGTCTCTCCGTTGCCGGACCAGCAGGTCCAGGAACAGCTTCTTCCCTACGGCGGTTACACTACTCAACACTGTACCTCGGTGACTGCCAATCACACCCCCCCCCCCCCCCCGGACACTCCTCCCACCAGGATTTATTAGATTTATTTATTTACTGCTCATATTTATGTCGCTCTTCTCGGGAGATGCTAACTGCATTTCGTTGTCTCTGTACTGTACACTGCACAATGACAATAAAGTTGAATCTGAATCTGAATCTGAATCTGAGATACAGAAGCCTGAAGTCACAGACCACTAAATCAGCTATGTTTCTACAACCATCAGGTTCTTGAACTGACCGGTACAACCCTAATCCTACCTAGGCAAAGGAACTCTAAGAACCACCTTTGCACTTGGACTACCGTGGACTTGTTTTCTAATTGTGATTTTGTACTAATGTTTTGCTTTTCCAGTCCTTTTCATAAAAAGATGTAATTTAGTATGTTTTGGTGTGTTGCCTGAATCCATGTGCCTGTGATAGTGCTTCAAACAAGATTTTAATTGTACCTGTACCTTACCGTACTTGTGCATATGACACTAAACTGAACTTGACTTGAAGGATAAAGCAGATTATGTTATGCCTCTGTTAATCACCATTCAGCAAATGTCATAAAATCTATTCATAAACTGATGCAAATATGTGTTAAACAACAGCATACACATAGTGCAAGATTTATAAAAATGTTATAAGTACTTTATAAGTACTAGATGCAAGCGGCACGGTGGCACAGCGGTAGAATTGCTGCCTTACAGCGCCAGACCCAAGTTCGATCCTGAATATGGGTGATGTTTGTACAGAGTTTGTACATTCTTCCCGTGACCGCTTGGGTTTTTCTCGGGTGCTCCGATTTCCTCCCACACTCCAAAGACGTAGAGGTTTGTAGGTTAATTTGGCTTTGGTAAACATTGTAGATAGTCCCTCGTCTGTAGGATAGTGCTATGTCGATCTCTGGTCGGCATGTATGGGGATCTCTGGTCGGCACGGACTCTGTGAGCTAAAGGACCTGTTTCCACGCTAATCTCTAAACTAAACTAACCAAAAAAATATTTTTGGAAAAGGATCTTTGGTGTTCAGATTTATTGTTAAATTTAAAATGAGCAACAATAAGATGTCCCTAAAATTTGTTTTTGATTTATTTTATCTTATGTACTGAATGCTCAAACATTAACTGACTGACTGTCTCACATGATTATAAGTATTACTAACATACGTACGATATTTGCATTAGAATACTGAACATATAAGTCAGTTGTACACCAAGCTGTTCCAGGAGGCTGAGAAAATCAAAAGGTGGAAATTATCCATGGACAATGAACTTTGGCAGAAGGATAAGAAGTTACAAGAAAATAAACAAACTATTGAAGTTCAGCGTAAAGCAATACAAGAACAACAAGTAAGTGCAAAGCATTATAAATAAACTCGTTCATAATTGTAATGTTTCCTCAAAAATGAGTGCAACATTCTAAAGGTATTGTCGATGCTGAAAGGTTGAAATAAAAACAGTAAATGCTGGGGTTGGACCTTAACTGGAGGGCGACCAATATCCTGGTAGGCAGATATGCCAGTACTACTCAGAAAGTTTTAAACTAGATTGACAGGGAGACGGGATCCAATGCAGTAGTCAGGCATGTGGTAGGCTGGAAGTCAATATAGAAATTAGTAGAATATGCAGGAGCACTGTGTAGGAGGGTCTCGACCCGAAACATCACCCATTGCTTCTATCCAGAAATGCTGCCTGTCTTGCTGAGTTACTTCAGCATTCTGTGTCTATCATAGGTAGGAGCACAGCAGGGAGCAAGGAAAGATGCTTGAATTAAATTGCATTTACTTCAATGTAAGAGGCTTGGCATGATGAACATAGAGCACATGCGGTGCGGGCTGATTGGTCCAAAGGGCCTGTTTTCACGCAGTATGACTCTATGACTCTATAACAACCTCACAGGAGATGAATTGTTTTTATTATACTGTTAGTGATATAATTTAACACAGAGGTTATAGCAATTACCTAGGCTAGACACAAAATGCTGGTGTAACTCAGCGGGTCAGGCAGCATCTCTGGAGAAAAGGAATAGGTGACGTTTTGGGTCAAGACCTTTCTTCCGTCTGAGAGAGTCTTTTTTTAGTCCATCTCAAATGTTGGAGACAAAAGTGCACTCTGAATGAAGCCTCAACAAAGCATGTTGAATTTCAGTATAATTTTTTTACTTCTGTGCTCCTTGTATTCTTCAGGTGTAAAACATCTCAAATTATATCACTAGCTGTATAATAAAAACAATTCATCCCCAGTGAGGTTGTTATAGTGTAATTGAGTCCTACAGCATGAAAACAGGCCCTACAAACCAATCAGCCCATGGCGCCTAACATGCCCTATCTACACTAGTCCTAGATGCCCATATCCCTATAAACCTATCCTATCCATGTACCTGTCTGAATGTTTCATAAACGTTGTGAAAGTACCTACCTCAACTACCTCCTCCAGAAGCTCATTCCATACACCAGCCACCCTTTGTGTAAAAAAGATTACCGCTCATTAAATCTTTTCCCCCTCATCTATGTCCTCTGGTTGTTGATCCCCGTATTCTGGGTAAAAGACTCTGTGCATTTACACTATCTATTCCTCTCATAATCTTGTACATCTCCATAAGATCACCTCACCTCTCCCAATGCTCCAAGGAGTAAACTCCTAGCCTCCGCAATCTATAGCTCAGGCCCTTGAGTCCTGGCAACATCCTTGTAAATCTTTTCTGCACCCTTCCCAGCTTAACAACATTTTTCCTATCATGCCCCTGTCCCACTTAGGAAACATGAACGGAAATCTCTGGAGACCTTGCGCCCCACCCAAGGTTTCGGTGAGGTTCCCGGAGGTTTTTGTCACTCTCCCTAATGGTCGAAAGTGGTTTCCGCGTAGTCGAGCTTCTTCTATGTTCCGGCGATTATTTCAAAAAATTCAAAACCGGCATTAGGGAGAGTGACAAAAACCTCCGGGAACCTCACGGAAACCTTGGGTGGGGCGCAAGGTCTCCAGAGGTTTCCATTCAGGTTTCCTAAGTGGGACAGGGGCTTGACAGAGTGACCAAAACTGAGCACAATGTGGCCAATGTGGCCACACCAATGTTTTGTTCAACTGTAACATTATTTCCCAACTTCAATACTCAATACTCTGACTAATGAAACCCACTGTGCAAAAAGCCTTCTTGACTACCCTATCTACTTGTGATGCCACTTTCATAGAAAACATAGAAAATAGATGCAGCTGTAAGCCATTCGGCCCTACGAGCCACTACCAACATTCAATATGATTATGGCTGATCATCCAAAATCAGTACCCTGTTCCTGCTTTTTCCCCATATCACTTGATTCCTTTAGCCCTAAGAGCTAAATCTAACTCTCTCTTGAAAACATCCAGTGAATTGGCCTCCATTGCCTTCTGTGGCAGTGAATTCCACTTTCAAGGAACTGTGTACCTAGACTCCTTAGATCCCTCTGCTCTATAATTACATTTACAGAGCACGTACATTCACTGTGTAGATCCTGCCTTGGTTTGATTTTCTGAAATGCAACATCACACGCGTCTCTATTAAATTCCATTAACCATTCCTCAGCCCACCTGCCCAATTGATCAAGATCCTGCTGCAATTTTTGTCAACCATCTTTGCTATCTACAATATCACCCACTTTAGTGTCATCTATAATACCGCCCACTTTAGTGTCAAATAAGAACTGGCTGTTTTCAACTTCCTGGTCTGATAATTGGTAGTTCTTAGTTACTCTCAGAATAATATGATATTATTAACCAAGTCTCCCTGAAACTGCTATTTATTGGATCCTGAAACTGCTATTTATTGGATCAACAATCAGAGATTTATGATCTCCTGTGACTTCAAATATCAAACGTTTCAAAGGACTTTTATTGTCACGTGTACCAATTAAGGTACAGTGATATTCGTATTACCATACAGCCATACTAAAAAAAGCAACAAGACACACAACTGCACAAAAGTTAACATAAACATCCACCACAGCGGTGTCAAGGTTCATTTCTTAAAAAGCAGATAGCAACAAAAACTGTTAAAGGTAAAACCATGGCATTCTTTAATTGATTCGTCAGACGGGAGTGGCGATCTACAATGAGCACAAACGTTGCTCAGTGCTTTGCGGGCTCCCACTCTCAGAATAAAGGCGAGTTAGCACAATTATAAATTGTTCTTATCAGTAAAACACTCCTACCAAGTCTGAATATGACATGACAATATGACAATAGACAATAGGTGCAGGAGTAGGCCTTTTGGCCCTTCGAGCCAGCACCGCCATTCAATGTGATTATGGCTGATCATCCCCAATCAGTACCCCGTTCCTGCCTTCTCCCCATATCCCCTGACTCCACTATTTCTAAGAGCCCTATCTAGCTCTCTCTTGAAAGGATCCAGAGAACCTGCCTCCACCGCCCTCTGAGGAAGAGAATTCCACAGACTCACCACTCTCTGTGAGAAAAAGTATCTCCTCGTCTCCGTTCTAAATGGCTTACTCCTTATTCTTAAACTGTGGCCCCTGGTTCTGGACTCCCCCAACATCGGGAACATGTTTCCTGCCTCTAGAGTGTCCAAGCCCTTAACAATGTTGTATGTTTCAATGAGATTCCCTCTCATCCTTCTAAACTCTAGAGTGTACAAGCCCAGCTGCTCCATTCTCTCAGCATATGACAGTCCCGCAATCCTGGGAATTAACCTTGTAAACCTACGCTGCACTCCCTCAATAGCAAGAATGTCCTTCCTCAATTTAGGGGACCAAAACTGCGCACAATACTCCAGGTGTGGTCTCACTAGGGCTCTGTACAGCTGCAGAAGGACCTCTTTGCTCCTATATTAGGTTCCTCTTGTTATAAAGGCCTACATGCCATTCGCTTTCTTCACTGCCTGCTGTACCTGCATACTTACTTTCATAGACTGATGTACAAGGACCCCCAGATCCCGTTGTACTTCCCCTTTTCCTAACTTGACGCCATTTAGATAGTAATCTGCCTTCCTGTTTTTGCTACCAAAGTGGATAACCTCACATTTATCCGCATTAAACTTCATCTCCCATGCATCTGCCCACTCCCCCAACCTGTCCAAGTCACCCTGCATTCTCATAGCCTCCTCCTCACTGAAAGATTCTGTAGCCTTTCACAATATAGGAAAACTGGGTCCAAATCAAGCTCATCCAATAACAAGTTAGTACTTATCTCAGGAGCGTCAGCTATTCTTTTCAATCTTGGCTTCTTTATGGCCTTGAAAAGAAGCACATGTTATTACTGCAGGCTGCCATCTTAATGTCTTTAGTGAAAAGACAACCTGTCCTCCATATTATGTTCCATATAATTTACAATGTCATTCAGCCATTCTTTTGTTCTACTAGTCCATGCTTTTGTAGAAGAATGGCTCCATTTTAGATTTGACTGTTAGATTTGACTATTAGCTCTTTCATTCCCTCCTTTTTATCAAACGTGATAACATTCACAGTCCTCGGTAGGTACACACAATTGTCGCAAGTATTATAGCAGTAATTAGCTGTATGATAGAGCCATAATGTATCACAGTACCCCAAAGTCCACCAAAGCAAAGGTATGGCTACCAGTTCAATAGTACCCCAAAGTCCATCGAACCAATGGTATGGCAACCAGTTCTCACTCTCTTCATTGACAACCATCCTGATGAAGCTTGTTTATGGTCAATGGATCAGGTGCCACCTGTAGGCGGTGTAATCCTTTCAGCCGATATTGGGGATGTGCCATAAAGTTTGCACCTGTCCGAGGGTGTTGCCAGTCTCATCGTAGATCGTTGCACAGGTGAGGTGCTCCCCTCTCATCCAGTGGTGGGGTTCATCACCTTGATCTAGACGCTAGCGTATCCGTGGGTTTGGACAGCTTCTCCTCCCAGTAGGTTTGGGTGGCCTGCTTTCACATCACCACGTAGATGCGGCTGCTGGACTGGATGCCAAACACAAAGCCAGCGTAGATTGCAGTCTGTGTTAATGTAGAAGGTGCCACTGAAGTTGATGGCGTTGAACTCCTCAAATCCGACTGCAAGGCCAGGGTCAGAGTTGGCAGTCTGCAGTAACTCCTTGCCCTTGTTGCTCACTACCCAGTTAGGAACGATCTGCATCGTCTCCTTTGGAACGTCCTCAGGTCAGTCTCACTGATGGCACTGTTCTCGGGGCACACGTCATAGATATTTGGGATGTTGTTGTCAAAGTCCTTGCAGGTGTCTCCTCTGCTGTCACCATCGGCATTGATCTGGTCAGGTTTGGGAACAAACGGCAATTGTCCTTCTCATCAGAAACGCCATCATTGCCATCCTCATTAATGTCCTGATTGTCATCACACTGATTACCCACCAGGTTTGAGTCATTGTCTTCCTGGATAGGGTTAGGCATAATCTCTTTCAAGAGGTCCATCTGTTTCAAAATGTTCAGCATCTCTCTCTCTAGACCCTTGGTCATACCATGGGGCTCAAAATGCTTCACGATTGTTGATCAAATGTGGTTTGTCTTTCCAAAGTTGTGGCCAAAGGTTTTGCGCTTCCTCCTGATCTGTAAAGATGTTCTTTTTACTGTATGGATCCGCTGTACATGGCGCTGCAGGTAGCGATCAATCAGAAACACCTTGTTACCTCCTGGGTGGGGGCAAGGTCTTTCACGCACCTCTTCATGCTGCTCTTTTATGTGTTTCTTAAGTCCGTCAACTCCTCTGTAAACAGCACAGCAACCCTTATACTGACATTGATACACGGTGGGGAAATCTTCCCTTTTCAAGTTTGACTTTGGTTTCCGGCCACGTTTTTGTCCAGATTGTTTCTTCACATAACTTACTCTTCTTCTTCCAATATGTAGCAATGTTACAAAATTTTGAGATTTTAAAAATAAAGTCTGCAATTTATCCCATCAGATAAAGCATAAAAAGAAGTTTAATTTGACACCTAATTCACTTTCATATCTTCAGTATTAAAGAAGTTATGGCCATTTTCATACTCGGAAATTAGTATCTTGTTCCCTATTACTTTTCCATTGACTCAACACAAAAGCTGTGATCGAGGACAGTCAAAAGCCCATAACTTTCTTGAAAATTAAGATAACTGAAAGAAATTTTCAGTTATTATAGATTGAAGCATTCTGAAACAAATATGAAACAATCTTACTTAGAAGACATGAAAGTAAAGTATATAATTAGTTAGTTACCTAACTGTAGCTAATTACAAAATTCAATTACTAGATCTAAACATCTATCAATTTCTTAAGAATAGATTAACATTTTTAAATAGCCTAAGTGTCCAAATAACATTCACACAATAATTCACAATATAACATAATTTTTAAATCTCATTTTCATGAATTTACAGGCCAAATGGAAGGAATTGAATGTTTAATACCTGTAAATTTTACTTCGGAGTCACGTGAGTGACTACGTGAAGAACCCCGCCAGTGTGCCTGCGCGTCATTACGTCAGACGCCTTGACGCAAACGGACGTGAGGAGCAGGGCTCCTACAGTGGTTTGTAGTTTTTCAACTACAAGGTAAGTAAAAAAAAATTTCAGGTTTTCCAGGTCCGTTTACTGTGGGTCTATGGGGATTTTTTCCACAGACGCCATGGAAAAAACGGACAGGGGGAAGAGGCGAGCGACACAGCCGACAGAAAGTCGGGAAAGTCGGGAGTCCGCGGTTAGAGACCAACCGCCTCTAAACCCCGGTACAGTCGCCAGCGGTGAGCATAGCGACTGTGGACCTGGGGCTGGTGAAAACACAGTCAGCACCTGTCGGGCAAAAGACAAAGTTTAAATCCCAACGGCCCACGGAGGGAGTCCCAGGCAATGGAAGTAGCTCCAGGGCTAGATACTGCTTTCAAGCGTATTGCCCAAATAGAAAGCCTTTTACACAGGCTGTTGGAGCAAGTTCACTCAGGGAGGAGTGTACTGAAAGCCAAGCTGCTGGAAACAGCTCAAACAGCTTCTGGTACAGGGCTAGATACTGCTTTCGAGCGTATTGCCCAAATAGAAAGCCTTTTTCATAGGCTGTTGGAGCAAAGTTCACTCAGGAAGGAGTGTACTGTAATCCAAGCTGCAGGAGCAACTTAACAGCACCTGGTTCAGGGCTGATGGAATGCACCCTCAGGAATGAGGAGCGTGCTACGGGTCATGAGATTTCAGACCCCGACTCTGACGGTGAGGCTGTACAAGGCGATGAACGGCAGCTGCCAGATGTTCCACCCCTGGCAGTAGGATTCGCTGCCCCGTCAGGGTCAGGAGAGCCATTAGGAGAAGAACTGGCCTCCTTAATGAATTACTTGGTTTACCATTAGCTGGAACAGCAGGAGATGGATGAGACGGCAAGAAGGCAGGAGACCCCAAGTAACTGTGGGTTGCTAAAAGCAGCAGCAGTGAACCAAATTATCTGGAATCAGTTGCAGAGAATATTAAAGCTGCTGGGTTCTGGAAAAACTGCTTTTACCAGAATAGCAGGTAACAACCAAAAGATGACGAAGTTGCATCAGCAAGCACTGGGGTTCCTATGCAGCACCCACTTCGAGATCAATTATCTGAGGAAAGTGCTATACGGCCTACTATGAATCCGAAATTCGCAGCACTCTGCAAACCAAGTAATATACAATTACCCAACTTACTCTTTGGAGAGGATCTCGGGAGACGTATTAAAGAGTTGGAAGATGAAGCGAAAACAGGATTGATAAATACATCAATGGTTGCAAAGTCTGTAAAGAGGAAGTATCCTTTCAGACGTCATACGGATCCTAGACCAGGACCAAGTCGCTCATCAACGCAGGGACGTAGCTGGCGGCCTGCAGCGGGAGTAAGGACCAGTGGTGGTGCTTCCGGGAGAATCCAGGGATCTCAGAATACTCAAATGACTCGAGAGGTAGGTGGACCTGGTTCTCAGGGGAACATACTAACTGGATTAAGTCCAAAAGTTGGAGGCAGATTACGTCTCTTCTATAAACATTGGAAGAAGATTACTTCAGATGTGGTAATTCTGAATAATATACAAGGATTTCGAATTGAATTCAATCCAAATTATGATTTGCCTGTCCAGCATGTTCCTAGCAGAACTCTCCACTTTGCGAAGTAATGGAGGTTCAAGTTGCGCTTCAAAACCCTATATATAAAAGGTGTTATTAAAGAATCAGTCTACAAAATTCACCAATTTGGGTCAAATATATTCCCTCGATCAAAAAAGGATGGAGGATGTAGGATTATTATAGACTTGACAAGTCTGAATCCTTTTGTTCAGTGTCTGTTCACTTGCAAGATATGAAGTATTTTAAATTTACATGGATGAACCAATTAGGGCAGTTCAATGCTCTGCCTAAAGGGTTAACGTTCCCTCCCAGAATATTCATAAAAATCAATTCTGGGGTTGCTGAGAGCCAGGGGCATGTACTAATGGCATACCTGAATGATGTCCTGATTATAGGAAGGACAAAACAGTCAACAGAAGCATCTGTTGCAGTAATAAAATCAAAATTTTGAAAGTTTGGGGGTTTCTAAATTCATCCAAAGAAATCGAGGTTAAAAACATGTACCTCGATTAATTATTTGGGGTTCACAATTGATTTAGCCCAAATGCAAATTACTTTGCCCAGTGAAAAAAGGGTGGAGTTGATTAAAGATTGCAGTAATCTGTTAAACGAGCAAAAACCTCTAATCAGACAGGTGGCTCGAGTACTGGGAAAATTAGTAGATTCCCAGCAGTCCAGTATGGACCATTACATTATCAACAGCTGCAGAGAATTAAAGAACAGGCACTGAGAGTAAATGCTGGTCATTTTGATAGAACCATGCAAGTAACAACAAATGCTGTTTTTAAGCTGCAGTGGTGGATTCTACATGTCTCAAGCAGTTCAGGCAAAGTGCTGATTGAACAACCTTCCATGATATTACAAACTGATGCCAGTGCACTAGGATGAGGTGCAACTGACTTAACATGGAGCTGCAGAGGCAGATGGAATCAGGACAAGTTAGTGTTACTGCAGACATGGGGAATTCCCTATTTGGAGCTTTTAGGAGGTTTCTATGGACTCCAAGCTTATGGTTCTAACACAACTAAAAGGAAGGTTCAAGTTCAAATTAATAAACACAACCTATATTAATGATATGGGTGGAATTAAGTCGGTGTCATGTGACAAAATGGTTAAATCAACTTGGGTCTTGGTGTATTGAAAAGAACATTTGGATTTCAGCTATCTATCTACCAGGTAGAATGAACACGATAGCAGACACCAGGTCACGAAAAGTTCCATGATAATAAAGAATGTATGTTGAATCAAGAGGTATTCAATGATATAGTAATCAGATTTAGAATGACCGACATCGACTTGAATCATCAGCTATCGAGATATGTCTCATGGAAACCAGATCCAGGAGCAGTGGCGATTGATGCTTTCTCGCTACATTGGGGTGGTATGTTTTCATATATATTTCCACCTTTCTGCCTCATAAGCCAATGTTTGCTTAAAATCAGGCAAGATGCTGCTTCAAGGGTATTGGTAGTACCAGATTGGCCTATACAGCCATGGTATCTGTTGATATTAGAATTAACAACACAAATGTTGATGAAAGTCCCAAAAAGGAGTAATTTATTGCTGCACCCTGTAACAGGGTAACAACATCCATTATATCATCGTTTGGATTTGTTGATTTGCAGGTTTTAAGAATGCCTTTTCTGGGACGAGGACTGTCTGAGCATACCATGGACATGCTTACGGCAGCCGGCAGGAAGAGCACTCAAAAACAGTACCTTTCTTATATTAAGAAATGGGAAGAGTTCTGTGTACAAAAGAATGTGCAATAAAGTACTGCAGATATTTCAAATGTTTAGAATTTCTGTCAAAACTTTATTATGATGAAGGTCTGAGTTGTAGTGCAATTAATTCAGCCAGAAGTGCATTGTCCTCATATTTGGTTCTGGATTCAGAAAGAAACTCAATTGGGTCACACCCAATTGTTTCCAGACTAATGAAAGGAATCTTTAATTCCAAACCACTGAAACCTAGGTACGTGACAATCTGGGATGTAAGTGTGGTACTGAAACTACTTCGTGAATGGTCATCAAGTGTGTCTTTACCTTTGGTCAAGCTCAGTATGAAAGTATTCATGCTTATGGCATGAGTGACAGCACAACGAGTGCAAACACTTGGAAAATTACAAATAGACAGTATGGAAGTAACTGAAGACAAGGTTACATTCTATATCTATGACCTACTAAAGTAAATTAGGCCAGGTGTGACAGGATTTAAAATTATGCTAGCAGCATATCCAAATGATCCATGTCTCTGTATTAAGACATATTTATTACAATACATTGAGGTCACAAAGAATTTGAGAATATGGAAACTGGGTTGTTGATCACACACAAGAAACCACACAAGAGAGTTTCAATACAGACTATTTCCAGATGGATAAAAGAAGTCTTAACAGCTGCTGGTATTAACACTTATGTTTTTACGTCTCACTCGACTAGGGCAGCAGGAACGTCGGCGGCCAGGGCAAAAGACGTCCCCGTCGATCATATCCTCGCAGCCGCCGGGTGGTCCAATGAGTTAATGTTTCAATATTTTTACCATCGGCCTATTGTTAATGCGGGGTTGTTTGCAGAAACTATTTTAAGTTCTGTGTAAATTCCTCTGGTTTAAAGGGGATCTGATTCATTTCATTATTGAAATGAATTACTGCATTTGTGGTACAAATGTTATTATGAATGCATGATTGATTATTCTCGTTCCGAGTCAATCTATGCAGTGAGAAGCCGGGATTGATCCACGGCATGAAATCACAAAGCTTTAAAATCTTCACGTAGTCACTCACGTGACTCCGAAGTAAAATAGTAAGATTAAACGAGAACTTACCTAAGTTTGAAGTTTGATCTTTATTTTATGAGGAGTTACGTAGGTGATTACGTGCCCACCACGACCCTACCCTCTATCATAAAGGTCAGATGGAAGTTCTTGTATTACTCGTTTTATTATGAGACTATATTACTTCGGTTGTTGTTTTTTGTGATTTCACACCGCTGCTTTGAAGATTGACGCGCAGGTGCACTGGCGGGGTTCTTCACGTAATCACCTACGTAACTCCTCATAAAATAAAGATCAAACTTCAAACTTCGGTAAGTTTTCGTTTAATCTTACTATTAATGGGCATTTAAATCATCTTGTTAGTGAGGATTTCTGGAACGCGGTCTTTTGGAACGTTCATTTGCGGTAAATTTAACCCCGTATTGGCATGAAAAATGCTGCCGTTAGGGGAATAAAATCACCGTGTCGCATGAAAAATTGTGAATTAAAGGCTTCTTAAGAAGCACTTTTATACATTTAAAGAAACCACTTTCGTTTACCTGTCCCGTGTGTGAAATCCGTCCCCGTTATCGGCGTTGACGCTTCAGGAGCTGCTTTTAAAATTACTCCAGCGCTGACATTGACGATTTAATAAAAACAAAAAATTCACAAAACGCCACTAGGAACGATTTGTCAGCCAACGCTTGTACTCCAACGAAATATAATTCAGGACAATGGAGGAGAAACCGCGTTTTAACCCCGCCCCCCCCCCTTAAAGGCGCCAAAATCGCGCACACGGCCAGTGGCAGAATTACAGCGCCACTGAAGGTAAGTTTTGTAACATACCTACAATATGGTTGAAAAGACTCATCTGAAGAGCCATTCTTAACTTTTATTTCTCGGTCATCTTCACTTAATAAATACCTTTCAGAAAGATCACTGGACTCCAATCCATCCACAACATCATTTCTTATAGAACAAGATGCTTTATTGCAGTTAAATTTTTTTCACATTTAATGGTTGAGTTGCATCTTGTACCTGAACATTTTCCCAAGAGCACTCTGTATATTCAGCATCATATCCTTCTTCAATGGGGATTCCCAGTTGTCCACATCCACTGACCGCAAAGTGGTTCCACTATATGTACAAGGCTGAAAGTCTGCTAACACTGGGACAGGTTGATGCTTCACAACATTATCACCCTCACCATTTTCAGTCACTGTTCCATTCCGAGGTGAAAGGGTTATTGAACCATCCAGAACTTCCTCCACTGAGTCCTTATTTCTACTGGATGGGCACTGTCCCTGATTCAAAACAACGCTGTGACTTGAATGCATGTCCAGGATGTAACTGTGGCCCTCTGTTATCAGAGTTCTGAACAGTCCTCCCAATTGCTAGTATTCTGCTTGATGCACCTCTACCCCATTGCAGACATTGGACTTTGTCTCTGGAACTGGTGTGCTATAATGCTCAGAACTATGTTCTCCACACTAACCTTTCC
Source organism: Malacoraja senta (assembly GCA_038087875.1). Taxonomy (NCBI): domain Eukaryota; kingdom Metazoa; phylum Chordata; class Chondrichthyes; order Rajiformes; family Rajidae; genus Malacoraja; species Malacoraja senta. Next base: position 21,383 of record JAXLNO010006128.1, on the reverse strand, counting down.
TTTGCTCTACCTATTTTAGGTGAGCCTGGCTTGATTACATTTATTCATGTTAATCCTTTGTGTCTTGCTGACACTGAAAAAGGGTGCAAGATTCTTTAGACTCATCATTTAGCCATTGAATAACTATTAACTGGGTTCATGCTTAATTAATGTTTCCAAACTTAGCTGACGATTCAATTTCAATAGGTTTGTTTTTATCTGTATTCTGGGTCAAGGGATGAACCATGGACATATGAACATTCAAATTGTGAGCCTTCTCGAACCGCTTCTCACATTGGTCACAAGCAAATTCAAGTTCAGCTTCTGTCTTGTGCTTGGTCATATGGTATTTCAAGGATGCTCTTTGCTTGCACTGGTAACCACAAACTTCACACTGCAAAGGTTTTGCTCCAGTATGGCGCATTTGGTGAACTGACAGTTGTTTCCGCTGTTTGAAAATCTGTCCACATTCATCACAAATGTAGTTTCTTTTCACAAATCGAGTCACTCTTTCTCCCAAGTTGTCCATCAGCGTGTGAAACCAGCATTCTTCTTCCTTCTCCATCAATGCCAACTGGCTGTCTGATCCATCCCAACTCAGCTCCTCACTTTGATCCTGGCAGGGATTTACCTCAATCCAGTTCTGTAACTGAGTTGCACTCCAAAATCAAGGCTTTTCAACTCCACAACCCGATTGCTCTCCTTCAGCTGCTGTGTGATGGAAGCAAGATGGTCATTTTCAGACTGGGCATTGGTGAGCACATATATCATCTGTTTCAGCTCAGTCTGTAGCTCCGGGATAAGCTGCCACCTTTTTCTGGTTACTTCAAGAACCTGTGGTAATGGATCCACCTTGGTCAGTGTTATAAACATAACGACAGTTGTCAGCCTTATTCAGGACGTCTTAGTGCAGGGGTTGTTTCCCCAAGTCCAGCCCACCTGGGCCAACCTCAGGATAAAAAGTAGGGTCAATAACCCCATTGTCCTTTCTTGGTTCTCCTCCATTTACAGTCAATCGTATCAGATGTCTCCAACAGGGGTAATCTTCAATCTTCACAGCAGTTGGTGTATTAGCACCTGGTACAGTCATAGTCCCAATTTTGTCCGATCCCAGTAGTATGGATTGTGTCTGTGTTCATCTGGCAGGGGCTGCTGCATTTCCAACCCCTGTGAATGCAAGACTGACAAGGTTGTGCTTAACTGCTGTGCGTATGTAATTAATTCATTGTTGTGGGCCTGCAGATCATAACTAACTTCCACACTCTTTAGTGTCCTATTCATTCCCCCCACTAATCCAGAATTCTACGGGTGGTGAGGGCTATGAGATCACTCTTTAACTACCTAGAAGGCAGACCATTTAAAAATAGATCATTATTTAAAAAATAGAACAATTTAAAAATATTCCCAATTGTTCCAATCTATCTCCCCAAATTTACAATTTCAAATTAACAGATTTTGTTCTGAGATAAAGGCATCTCCAATCTCATCTAACACATCTACCTGAATCCCACGTGGCCATCGTGGAATTCAGGTCTCTATTTGAACTCAATGCAGAAGGTAAGAAACAGGAAATAAATAAATAAATAAACTTAAAGTTAAGAGAAAACAAAGAATAAACAATTAATTGTCATAGATTGCAAGCTCATTCAATGACATCCTATTTCATTTCACATGGACCATTTCATCAAAAGGGGCATATCTATGAATATATAAATATAGCCTGGGACAGGATGTCGTATCCCGATAGGCTTTGGGAGAAATTAAAATGACATAGTGAAATCCTAAACACAGGAAAATGAAGCTGCTAGTATCTTGGTGGCATAGCCTTGAAAAGAACACTGAGCACTCTAGTTAGATAAGAAACAGAACTTGGATGAGTGACAACTCGAAAGAACATGGAGATCTCAGTAATCAGATAAGAGCCAGAACTTGGATGAGTGACAACTTGAAAGAACCTTTTTAAAATACCTTTTTAGAGAGCTTTTGGTTTTGGTTTTGAACACATACTACCTTTTGAACATTGAAAGAAAACAAGTACAAAAAAAAGGCAAAATACACAAATTTAATTCGAGAGCAGTTAGCCAAAGTGGCGTAGCCCCCCTCGTTTCCAAAAAAAAAATCGTGCAAAACATTAGAGACGTCTCTGTGTATTAATTTTATATTCCCCTCCCTTATCTGACAAAAGCCGTTCTGTTTAAAAGAATCTTTGTTTCTATGGGTACCAATTTGCAGAATTACCAAGTTAGGAAATTCCCCAGGCAGATTTTGTGAACTAGGACTGTGAGGTTTGCAAAAGTCATCTTCTTTGTTGGAGTGAGAATTTAAAATGAACAAAGGGAGTAGTTTAATGTAATGGTGGGCGTGCAAATGCTCAAAATGGGAGTGGTCTGAGCTGTGATTGGACAGTGATCCAGATTGTGATTGGCCACCTCCCCCTTCTTCTATAGACAGGGTCGCCATTGCCAGACATAGGGTCTCGAGAGGACCTCGAGAAGACTTACTGGTACCGGCTTTGTTCTCCGAACTCTTATCAGCGCTTTCTTTCTCTGCCTTAGCCCTTATCTCCTATTCCTCTACCCACTGGCATTCCATCTGAAGTACTTTCCATTCTTTTAATAGTTCTTTCTTTATTCCACAATTCAATTCCTCTTTTACAGGCATAATCCATTTAACTACTATCTCACGTCTCCACCCACTTTTTTCCCGTTTTTTCTTTCTTTCTCTCTCTCCCTCTCCCTCTCCCTCTCCCTCTCCCTCTAACCTGCGACCGACCCCGAGACTACGGAGGCAGAGCCAGCCAGGACTTACCAACGGGAGGCTGGCCGTCTTCGGGGCTGAGGCAGCGGTGGCCCGACTTGCTGGTGCGGCGTTCTGGCTTTCAGCGGCGGCCTGGAGCTGGTGCAGCGGGGTCCGGAGCGGAGACTGCGGGACCCGGAGCTGGGGCAGCGGCCTGGAGCTGGGGCGGCGGCCCAGAGCGGAGACTGCGGGACCCGGAGCTGGGGCGGCGGCCCGGAGCGGGGACTGCGGGACCCGGAGCTGGGGTGGCGGCCTGGAGCTGGGGCGGCGGCCCGAAGCAGGGACTGCGGGACCCGGAGCTGGGGCGGCGGCCCGGAGCGGAGACTTCGGGACCCGGAGCTGGGGCGGCGGCCTGGAGCGGAGACTGCGGGACCCGGAGCAGAGACTGCGGGACCCGGAGCTGGGGCGGCGGCCCGGAGTGGAGACTGCGGGACCCGGAGCTGGGGCGGCGGCCTGGAGCGGAGACTGCGGGATCCGGAGCGGAGACTGCGGGACCCGGAGGTGGGGCGGCGGCCCGGAGCGGAGACTGCAGGACCTGGAGCTGGGGCGGCGGCCCGGAGCGGAGACTGCGGGATCCGGAGCTGATGCTGTGGCGGGCCGTCTCGAAGCGGAGACGGCGTTCCGGGTTTTGGCGGCAGCGACATCACCATGGAGGTCCGCTGGCTGGAGGGCGGCATCTTCGGCCTGGATCGATCGACTCAGCGCAGAGGGAGAACAAGGAGGAAAGAGACGGAGACTAAGACTTTGCCTCCATCACAGTGAGGATGTGCTTGGTGAACTCACTGTGGTGGATGTTTAATTTGTGTTTATTGTCTGTTTTGTTATTATTGGTTCTGTGTATGACTGCAGGCATCACAATTTCGTTCAGACCGAAAGGTCTGAATGACAATAAAGGAAATCTTGAATCTTGAATCAGTAAAACACTCCTACAAAGTCTGAATATGGCATGACTGAAAGATTCTCTAACCTTTCACAATATAGGAAAGCTGGGTCCAAATCAAGCTCATCCAATAACAAGTTATTACTTATCTCTGGAGCGTCAGCTATTTTTTTCAATGTTGGCTTCTTTATGGCCTTGAAAAGAAGCACATGTTATTACTGCAGGCTGCCATCTTAATGTCTTTATTGAAAAGACAACCTGTCCTCCATATTGTGTCCCATATAATTTACAATTCCTCACTTTGATGGAAGGCAATAAAGTCTAATCTTCTTCCCTCATTTTTATCCTGCGGTCGAAGCAGTCGAACCATCCACAGTCAGGGCGATCTAAGCTCCTGCAGCCGGTGGTCAAAGCCCCCGCGTCGGGTGATCGAAGCTCCCGCGTCGAGGCAATCGAAGCTCCCACGATGAGGCGGTCAAAACTCCTGCGGCTTGGAGCTACCGAAGTCGGTTTCTAACCAGAGACCGCGAGCTCCACGATGTTAAAGTCCGCAAGCTCCTGCAGTCGGAGCTCAGAGGTCGATCCCTGGCAATCGATTGATTGATCGATTGCCAGCTCCGCGATGTTAAAGTCCTGCAGGCTCCCGCGGTTGGAGTTCCTGAAGTCGATCTCCAGCTCCTCGATGTTAGGCCGCAGTGCGGACAGAGATATGATACAGAAAAAAAATTGCATCTCCGTCAAGGTAAAAGATTAAAAAAGAGATTACTGAGCAACATGACCACGCTCATGTTGTTCAGGAATTTCCCTCACAAGCTGATGTGGGGTACTGTATTGGAAAACTAGCTTGGTAAAGGTGCTTCTTTCACTTGCCAATCGAAATACCTCTGTCCCTATTGGGAATGTATTATGTCTATTACTATCGATGTATGCCCCTTTAAGAGTAGGGCTCGTATTGCAGTGTGTACCTGGCTGCAGAAATTGGATCTATCGGGCGATATGCTGATTGTCATGAGAATCTGCACACTGAAATATAGAACTCTGTGCTGAAACTGTCCATGTAATATTACACAAGGAAATCCAACTGATCGTGGACCTCACAAACTACATTTTTGCTCATTATGTAACTTTCACAAACACCATTATTTACTTAGACTTAGTTCCTCCCACACTGTTGAGTGCATTCGGCAGCAAGCTTTCGCCATTCTGTTCAGTCATGCGCAACGTCTTCCACCCTCGATAGGTTAGCGTCCCAGGCTTCCAAATCCTTCTGGAATGTTCGCCTCCATGTGAATTTGGGTCGGCCTCTTTTCCTTCTTCCGTCAGGTTGCCATGTCATTGCTATCTTAGGTGCACGTTTTGGTGACATTCTGAGTACATGTCCTGCAAATTTCATCTTGCGTATCTCTATGTCCTGGCTAACACCATGAGGTAACATAAATTTATTTTGTGGTTGTATGTGGATGTGCAATTTTAAATGTTAAATTTTGTATTTATTTTGTACCTACAAAGTTCCAAACACCTGACCTGTAAATTAGTTTTTCTCATTATAATGTTATAACATGATTATTATACATTGTATAGTTTGAAAATGAAAACCTCAGTATGAAACTAGAAGAAGAGATCAGTAAAAATGAAGAAGTAACAAAAACGTAAGTAATATACAAAATAACTTTTCTTCAGGCTGAACTATTAACTCTAAGTAAAGTAAGATTCCTTATTATTGGTGTTAGTACACTGGAGATCTATGTTATTTTGTTATACTGTTTTCATCAATCAGGGTCTAGACAAGGAAACATAGAAAATAAGTGCAGGAATAGGTCATTCGGCCCTTCGAGCCAGCACCACCATTCAATATGATCATGGCTGATCATCCAAAATCAGTACCCCGTTCCTGCATTTCCCCCATATCCCTTGATTCCGTTAGCCCTAAGAGCTAAATCTAACTCTCCCTTGAAAACATCCACCGCCTTCTGTGGCAGAGAATTCCGCAGATGCACAACTCTCTGGGTGAAAACTTTTTTTCTCATCTCAGTCCTAAATAGCATACCCCTTATTCTTAAACTGTGACCCCTGGTTCTGGACTCCCTGAACACGGAGAACATTTTTTCTGCATCTAGCCTGTCCAATCTCTTCTGAATTTTATCTGTTTCTATAAGATCTCCTCCCATCCTTCTAAATTCCAGTGAATACAAGCCCAGTCGACCCATTCTTTCATCATTTGTCAGTTCCACCATCCCGGGAATTAATCTGGTGAACCTACGCCACACTCCCTCAATAGCAAGAATGAAACATAGTTACAAGATAAGGGGAAAACTGCAGAAGCTTGCGAAAATAGAAAATGCTGGAAATGCTGAGCAGGTCAGGTGAGAAGATAAATGTTTAAGGTCAAAGATCCTTTCTAGCATTTTCTGTTTTACGTTTCAAGGTAAAGGGTTGGTCATTTCAAACAGAGGTGCAGAAAAAATATATTGTAGAAAACAGCAACTTGGTTATATGCATTAGAACTGGTTTACTGATAGATGGCAGAGGATTGTGGTGTTGGGACAATATTCAGGCTGGAGATCTGTGAGTTCCACCGGAATCAGTGCTGGGACCTCTATTGTTTGTAATATATAGATATTTGTGACATCACCCTCTACCTTGAATGTCGCTCTGATCCCTTTAACTGGCTGACAGGCTACGAGAGGCCAATTCCCAGCAATTCCCACTAATGGCTGCCTCGCTAACAGTCTGTCTCGTCCATTCCTTCTTTGTTGTTTTATAGTATGTGGTAAATGTATGGTTTAGTGTTCTTTGGCTTGTTTTATGTGGGGGGTGGGGTGTTGGGGAAAACTTTTTTAATCTCTTACCTCGACGGAGATGCGATTTTCTTTCCATACCGTATCTCCGTCCGCACTGCAGCTTAACATCGTGGAGCTGGCAGCATCTGCTGGAGATCAACTTCAGGAGCTCCAACCGCGAGAGCTTGCAGGACTTAACATCGCGGAGCTGGCGATCCCTTTGCCAGGGATCAACCTCGGAGCTCCAACCCCGGGAGCCTGTGGACTGTAACATCATGGAGCTCGAGGTCTCTGGTTAGAGACCGACTTCGGGAGCTCCAAACCGCAGGAGCTTTGACCACCCCATTGCAGGAGTTTCTGCCGCCCCGATGCGGGAGCTTCGATCACCCCGACGCGGGAGCTTCGATCGCCAGCTGCGGGAGCTTCGATCGCCCCGACTGCGGATGGTTCGACTGCCCAGACAGAATAAAGAGGGAAGAAGATTAGACTTTATTGCCTTCCATCACAGTGAGGAAAGTGGAGAATCCGCTGTGGTGGATGTTTATATTAACTTTTATGTAGTTGTGTGCTTGTTGCTTTTTTTAGTATGGCTGTTTGGTAAATCGAATATCACTGTACCTTAATTGGTACACGTGACAACAAAAGACCTTTGACCTTTGAACCTTTGAACAGCTGTGTCTAATTAGCTAATATTGATTGGCCACTTGAATCTTGTCAGCCTGCTCTCCATAAAACCTAGACATTTTAGCCAGTCTAGGTGAAGGAAGAAGGAAGCAAGACAAAGTGGGATGCCTCCCTCCAAGTTGTTTTCCCCTGTCGCAGGTTTGAGGAAGACAGCCACAAAGCCAGACCAGAGACCACCAGCGACACTCTGTGGTCAAGACTAAGCTGCTGGGAAAGAAGCCATAGACAAGCAGTGCCTCCAGCTGAGACTATGACTGAGAGGCCGGGGCACACCTGCGATGCCAGAATCTCTTCCTGCACACATACAACGAGGGACTGTGCTTACATACACACACAGAGGTAAAGACTGGTTGCCAAGATAATCTAGAGACTGCCAGCATTGCCTCTTCAAGCCCAAAGCTGAGCTGCCAGGAAGAAGCCTGTACCATCAGCAAGGGTGACTTGCAGGAAGAAGCCCGCGATCGCCATGCCTCCTCCTTCGAAGACTAAGCCGCTGGGACCTTCGAAGACTAAGCCTGAGATCGCAAGAGTCATCGCACATGCGCTCTGACGGCTGGGGATGGCGCACCTATGTGATTCTGGACTTTCTCACCACTTTAAATAAAATAAATTGTGTGAGTTCACCCTACTTTGAGTGTCGGTGTGGCCACTGCCAAAACGTGGTGTCAGTCCCTGATGTCACAATATATGTAAATAACTTTGACTTAAATGTAGATATGTTGGTTGGTAAGTTTGCAGATGACAATAAGATTGACGAGGTCCGTGGACTGTGAGTAAGGCTGTCAAAGTATACAGCGGGATATAGATCAGCTATAGAAAAGGGCATTGAAATGGCAAATGGAGTGTAATCCAAGCAAGTATGAGGTGTTACACTTTGGATGTCAAATATAAGTGGAAAAAATGCAATTAATAACACGACTCTTAGCAGCATTGATGTACAGAGGGATCTTGGGATCTGAACCCAAAACTACCTGAAAGTGGCAACATGAGTAGATACAGTGGGAAAGAAGGCTTCCCTTCATTGGTTGGGGCATTGAGGATTAGAGTCAGGAAGTCATGATGCAGCTTTATAGGACGTTGGTTAGTCCGTATTTGGAGTATTGTGTGCAGTTCTGGTTGTCCCATTGCAGGAAGGATGTGGGAAGCTTTGGAAAGGGTGCAGAGGAGGTTTACTGGAATGTTGCCTGGATTAGGGGGTATTAGTCACTGCAAGGGGTTGGACGGACGTGGGGTTTTTTGAGGTTGAGGAGGGGTCTGACAGAATTATGAGAGCCATTGATAGGATGAACAATTAAAAACATTTTTCCAGGATGGAAATATCAAATATTAGAGGGCATAGCTTTAAGGTGAGAAGTGCAATGTTTAAAGGAGATTTTCAGGTCAAGTTTTTTTTTATATGGATGGTGGGTGAATGGCTGGAATGTGTTGCCAGGGGTGGTGGCGGGCGGAGGCAGATACGATCGTAGCATTTAAGAGACTTTTGGGCTAGGCACATGGATATGCAGGGAATGGAGAGATATGGAATATTTACAGACAGTTAAGAGTTAGTCTTGGCATCATGTTCAGCACGGACGATATAGTTTGAAAGCTTGTTCTCTTCTTTGTAATAACTACAGTGCATTTTGTAGATAGCACACAATGTACCCACAGTGTGCCAGGATGGAGGGAATGAATGTTAAATTGATTGATTGATTAGCCCATTTCTGAAGTTGTTGAACTTCTTGCATGTCATTGGAGGTGGAGAGTGTTCCATTATGTCGGGTAATGGGGAGAAGGTAGAAGAGTGGGGTTGGGGAGAGAGTTAGATCAGCCATGATTGACATGATGGGCTGAATGGCTTAATTCTGCTCCTATTACTTATTATATGCCTGAATGGGCATTGTAGATAGTGGAAAGACCATGTGGCGAGCCACTTACCATAGGATACCCAAACTCTGACCTGATCCATAACTTGGAAATAATGAAAATGAGTTTGCTATGAAATTGAAGTTTCTTGTTTATTTGCAATACATGGATTAAGGTTCGTTTATCGTAACACAATAAATTGTAACAATTACAATATATTTCAAGTTTTCACAATATAATCTCAATATGCCTAATTTTCAGCAAATATATTGAGTCAGACAGCACAGATTTTATAAATGACAAAGATACTTCAGCATAAAATTATATAAACCTAAAATGTGATTGTGTTTATCACTAGACATAATGCCACAAGAGATCTGTGTTCTCTTGTAAATGATTCCTCTTCACGGTTGGCTGAAAAAATAAAAGCATGTAAGTATTTATTGTTGTAACTATTATTCATGTGAAGATTTTTAATTAATGTGAACTATTTGAAAAAAATGTTAGAAATTCAAATGAATCTATTACAATTTTTGTAGCAATGCAGGTGAAGAAAATAATATATATAATACTTTAAAACCATAGAAATTGATTTGCTATTATATATATATATATATATATATATATATATATATATATATATATATATTTAGAATGACCAGTTGAGAATATATTTCCAGAGCAATTCGGGGAGCATAGTATTGGACAAATCACAGACTGGTCAGATCTGATGCCAGCCTCCACATTGCTCCAATGCACTGTATGAAAGCCAAAGCTTTCTCGAGCCACATTCAACACTGAAGCTTAAGCGCCCAGATGAGGGAGAGAACTGCCAGTGCCACCTTGACGGCATGCTGGCTGCTCATAGAGCACTGACTGGGAAAGCAACTGAGAAGTGAAACCAATTCAAACAGATGTTACCTGAGCTGGGGAAGATGGCCCGTAGACCTAAGCAATGGGTTCATCAGGGCTGGTTTGATGAGAACAATAATGAGCTAAGCAAACTTTGGAAGAAAAGAACGATGTCTGTGTTGTGTCACAGAGTGATGTTAACTCCGAATTAATGAGAGATCGCTTCAAACACCTGCAGAGCAAAGTTCAGAAAGAACTCCGCTAAATACAAGACAATTAAAGGGATCACAAGGCAGATGAGGTCCAGTACTATGTTGACTTGAGCAATTCAAACGGGTTTTGCAGATTGTTAAAATCTGTTTATTAGACTCCCAAAGCTCAGCATCACCACTCCTTTTCTGAGATGGCACCACATTGCTCAAAGACAAAGGAAACACCATTGATTGTTGGATAGAGCATTTCTCCAACCTCTTCAACAGGCCTTCTGCTGTTGATCCTGCAGCCTTGGTTATGATACCAAAGAAGCTGACTCACGATGATCTTAACCTACTGCCAACTCTGAATGAAGCCAAGAAAACAATTAGCCAATCCATCTTTGGTAAGGCATTGGGAATGGATTGTATTCCTGCTGAATTCTTCAAAATATGAGATCCAGGCCGAGCTAGCAAACCAAATACAGACTTGGTGTAATAGTTGGAAAGACAAGTGGTGGTGGAAGTTGTTTTTTTGGACTGGAGGCCTGTGATGTGTGGTATGCCACAGGGATCGATGATGTTTGTCATCTATATCAAAATGTGGATGAGAATGTACAAGGCATGATTAGTAAATTTGCAGGTGACAATAAAATAGGTGGCATCACAGAAGAATCAAAAATTACAGTGGGATCTTGAGCAGTTGGGCAAGTGAAATGAGGAATGCAAATAGAGATTAATTCAGATAAATGTGAGTCAAGAGTGTTTATTGTCATATGTTCCAGATAGAACAATGAGAATCTTACTTTCAGCAGCGCAACAGAATATGTAAATATCATACACTGTAAACAATATAATAAATGAGAGAAAATAGTTCAGTGTATGTATATACATACATATACACACACACACACACACACACACACACACACACACACACACACACACACACACACACACACACACACACACACACACACACACACACACACACACACACACACACACACACACACACAGACACACACACACACACACACACAGACACACACAGACACAGACACAGACACAGACACACACACACACACACACACACACACACACACACACACACACACACATCGCAAAGGCGGGGGCCAGGGCAAGCGGGAGAGCGCTGTCTGAAATTCACACGGTACAAAGCCAAGGTGATACAGACACACACTGTGATGAACGAGGAAGGTTGGCGCTGTAATTAGGACGGCTAGCACAGTGTACGGTAAGTCCTTTAAAAGAGGGGAGAAAGGGTGGACACACACACACACACACACACACACACACACACACACACACACTCACACTCACACTCACACTCACACTCACACTCACACTCACACTCACACTCACACTCACACTCACACTCACACTCACACTCACACTCACACTCACTCACACTTACACTTACTTACTTGGCTGTATTATTTTATAGCCTGATGGCTGTAGGGAAGAAGCTGTTTCTGAACCTGCACGTTACGGTTTTCAGGCATTTGAAGCTTCAAATTCCAGGAATTTGAAGCTTTTGACTCTCTCCAACACTGTCCCATCGATGAAGACAGGTCTGTGGACCAGGTATATCATCAGGTCCAGACCCTTTCCGAGAGCCAAATGATGTGAATATTATTTCCCCCTGGTTACAATAATACAAAATTAGGATGTACCTCGTTCAATAGGTGGTTTTGATGGTCTTGGACTATCAGTGGATGTTACATGGTCTAATATTGCATTATTGCACATGTATAAATAGAAGTGACAACTTGTCAATTTCCAAACAAAATCTCTTTAATGGCCTAATGTAGAAACAAAGATCTGCAGATGCTGGTTAATGCATAAAAGAACACAAAGTGCTGCAGTAATTCAGCTTCTTTGGAGAACATGGATGGGTGACATTTCTTGTTGAGAAGAAGTCTGAAGAAGGGTATCCACCTGAAACAGCACCTATCCATGTTCTCCAGAGATGCTGCCTGACCTTCTGAGGTTACTCCAGCACTTTGTGTCCTCTTTAATGGCCTCTTGCTGTAAACATGCAGCATGCATACTTAGAGACAACGGTGCCTTATTACTGCGGGGAGGTTACATATTAATGCATTTTTTTCAAGAATTATGCTTGTTTGAACAATCATATTTATTCAAGCATTGTTTGTACACAATGCACGTCCATGAATTGGGCGTTTATAATGCAGGGAGGTCTATATTCTGAGTGTAAGTAACAAAATAATTTCAGTATTCCCGACACACCAAAGGAAGCGACAAGGTTATTGTTGTTAATGATTCATTGATGAAGTGCTCTTTTTTAAAAATTACTGTAAAATAATGTACAACAAATCTTTGAAAATTGTAATATTAAGTTATTTTCACTTTGGAAATAATTGTTGTGAAAGTATTTTGATATTTCTAAAATTTTCTCTGTGGAAATTTCCATCATGTGGAAAATTATCACTATCTTAGAACTTACTTTTTATTTGAAGCCTTGTACTTTATCATTTTTATTCCATGTTAAAATCATAGTTATATTCTTGCTTGTACCTATATTAGATGAAACAGAAAGAGATGAAACACGGCGACTTTATGGTGAAAATGCTGAAAATATTGAGGTAGGTATTACTTCAAAATGAGTTGAATAGCAATGGAACTTGTGGGATGTTCTGGTGCTTTATAACAAGTGCTGTCAAACCAGATATCAAATATTCTTCCTCATCTTTGCAGAGTTGGAGAACCACTCAAACTTGGTTTTCTCTTTATTTCTTCCATCTCCTCTATTTAATCTGGCTCCATGTCCTCCAGAGATGCTGCCTGACCGCTGAGTTACTCAATATTTTGTGTCTTTTCTCTGTCGTGTTTATTGGGTTTACATCACACAAGGAATTTTTCTTTTCATTCTCCAACAATGGATTAAAATAAAAGAGATACAACTTGGAAACAGGCCTTTCGGCCCACCAAGTCACGGCGACCCGCGATCACCTCATACACTAGCACCATCCTACACACTCGGGACAATTCACAATTACGCTGAAGCCAATTAAACTCATGGATTTTACAACACTAAAGAACATGCACACACCATGACTGTCAGTGGAATGTTGTGCCTCCTTCACTCCCTGCATCCAGCATCTGTTTTTCAAGTCACAGGTTTCCTATTGGATCTCTTTGTTCCCTGCCTGTACACCTGTTTCTTTTCCTGTGAATATAGACAGAGCTTATAATCCAAGAACACAAACATTTATGATAGATTAGTTTCTCAAGCTCCTTGTCATTCTCATCAAATGAGTCCTGGTTCTTCTTGTTCGCAAAGCCATGTATCTATTCATAGGTGCCAGCTATAACAGACTTCAGAGCAGATGTGGAATCTGTGAAGGATTATCTGATAGAGATGTCTTTGTGGGTTACATGAGAACTTTGACATTCATCTTCTTGCAGCAATCCTTCCATTGGATGTTATGAGATTTTGGGATCGGTTTGTCTTACTTTGTACAGGATATTTTTAAGGAGGATGTCCTCCTTGGTTTCATCTGAATATTCTAGGGATGGGCATAGGTACTGGTAATCTGGTGTATTAGTTCCTTGTTATTGTGAGCTCAAGGGTCATAAGCTGCCCAATAATTTTAGCGGGGGGTTGCTGAGAAGTTGCAGTAAATTATTTTTTATGGTAAAATTCACTCCAAGGAGGTGGTGTTCCTTTTTTTTGTTTGCTTCTTCAGAAGGAAATGCACCCACACTCTTGTTCTTTAAACTGGACATCTTCAGTATGACTTGTGGTGTTGTACTTTGTCAAGTTATTCGAGTTCCCAAGCTATGATACCTAGAAGGTGTTCAGGTCTATCACTGTTGCGATAATCCACGGGGGTCCTGCCAATGTGTTGTGGGAGCTGAGGTCACAAATATAGACTAAGTGTGCAGTCAGGGCCGATGACAAGGTATGATACCTAGTATGTGGCAGAGCTCATGAACTGGAGACCAAATGAGAATTGAGGAAGGAAGTGTTGGGCAAAAGCTTTCTCGCCTGAGGTGTGTGTGTGCATTTGTGTGTGTGCATTTGTGTGTTTACAAGCATGTATATCATGCAGTGTGGTACTTGTATGAGGATTGGTACCAATGCAGGAGAGCCTGGTCTCTACTGGTCTCTAATTGTCATGGCCCTGTTTGCCATTCTTTCAAGAGTTTGCACGGTGCAACTGCTACCCCACATTAAATTAAATCATGGACAGGAAACTTCCATTCTATAATATAAAGTTTGGGACCTGGAATATCAAGTTAATGACCCAAATGATAGTGCGTGCTGGTGTTCAAAACCCTACACCATCAGTCTATCTTCTGAAGCCAACTTTATTACATTGCTTCTTGCACCTTGCACTTACATCCCACCCACAATATTCTTTCATGCAACCTAATGCTTCTTCCGGACAGTCACCCTCACCAAATGCATACAATGTACGAGGTAAACAGATTAAATTTCACTAACTCACTTACTATTCTTTGCTTCAGTCCAAAATGGGTATGGTACGTGAGGAAAGTGAGAAAACCTGATGTGGACTTCCACAAATATATCAGCTCTCAAAATTAGATGAAGAGGTGAAAGTAGAGTTACTGCTTTGTTGATTAGAGATGGAGAGACAGTGAACTCCCAGTTATCTAATGATATAAAAATCAACATCCTACATACCATAGGTACATTATCATGTTCACTTAATTTCAACAGTGAATGAAAGGGAGTCTGAAGCTAGAGGGCATAGGTTTAAGCTGAGAGGGGGAAGATTTAAAAGGGACCTGAGGGGCAGATTTTTCATGGAAAGGGTGGTGCATATATGAAATATGCTGCCAGAGGAAATGGTAGAGCCAGGTACAATTATAACATTTAAAAAAAATACTCGAACAGGTACATAGTTAGGAAAGGAAGCCTATGGGCCAGGCGTAGGTGAGTGGGATGAAATTGGTTAGTCAACTGGTTGGCATGGACAAGTTGGGCTGAAGGACCTGTTTCTGCTTGTATAGGTTTATGACTGACTATTTATGTGAAATAAGTGAAGTTCACAAATAATGAATTCTCAGAAGAGGATCCATCTGTGACAACATCATCATACTATACCATACACAATCGCAGATACAGTAATTGCATTTTAGTGAAAACATCTAGACATATTATTTTGTTTTTGGTCACACACTCCATAAATGAACAAGTAAGGGGAGGCGAGGACATTCGTAGTGTGTCCCTTTGGAGAATGCAGCAGTCTCTAAATGCTGTTCAGTTGGACACAATTCTGTACCCTGGTTGAAAATAGTTGAATGGCAGATGATAATGTTCAAGACACTGACTGACTTTCCAGGCAGACTGCCATCTGCCAGTTTGATGGGTTTTAAAAGCACTTTGGTTCCCTGATGCATAATACCCTATTCTTGATAGGAATTGCATCCACTAGTATCTCCAAGTTATGTTCAGTATATCCTCCAGTCCCGACGTCGGACTTCCATCACCCCGGCGAGCGGGCCTGAACATCTGGCTGCCTGTAGCAGCGACAGCGGGGGGGCTCGGGAGCCCCCCGACCATGGGAGGACAACAGAGGAGGATGACTGAATTTTGGAGCCTTCCCTCACAGTGGGAAACTTTGATCCCGCTGTGTGGGGATGTCTGTGTTAAAGTATCATGTTCTGTGCTCTATTATTCGTATGGCTGTATGACGACCACACATTTCACTGTACCAATTGGTACATGTGACAAATAAATGTATCTTGTATCTTGTATATTGATGTACGCTCCCTTCTCTCTCCTCTCTTTGTGCCATTCCACAGGTCATATGTTTGCAAGAATGTGGTTTTATGCAGTGTGTTTCTATAAAGGAACCTTGTTTATTAGCTATTCAGCTAGTAGGTTGACTCAAAACTCAACATAGTTAAAATTGTTCTGAGAGATATGATATGTTTTTCTAGTGTTTCCTGTGTTTTGATTGATAGAGGGTCATTAACTTAAGCTGACAGGATCAGTTGGTCTCTCATTTTTCATTTCACTGAATTTAAGTCAACAATAGACAGAGTAAAATCAAAAGAGAACAAATTGATCGTCAGATTTCTGTTAAAACACAAGCATCTCCCTGATTATCTCCTAGTTGTTGCAAATGGAACTTGTAATTGGTTAGTAAAATTCTATTCTACATAATTGACATTAAATATAAGATTTGCTACTGTCATTTTGAACCTGAATTATATGACAATTGGGTCTGAGTTTGATACACTATTTACATATACCAAAGCAAAAGCTTTAGATAAAGCTATAACAAATAGTTTTGCTTATATTTTGATAGTATAGAGTTCATTTATATTATTTACAGTTTCCTATTTCTAATTCTACTTTAGCGAATAATAATGGCTTTTGAAGAACTTCGCATTCAGGCTGAAAATACAAGATTAGAAATTATATTTAAGCGTAAGTATCTGTCTCATTATTAAATGCTAATATTATTAATAAATATTTTTTCATGCATATAACTATTATTATCCAATTAATGCAGACAGGTCAGGTAAGACAATTGATCTGTCAGATCAAATATTGTACTTTGTTTATTATTATCAATTTTATTTGTTTCCATAATCTTGTATGAGTTTGCCTCACTCTCTCCTTAGCATTCTCAGACCCACTGAAATTCTATGCTCTTAGGTTGTCTAATCCTAAACTGTGGAAGTTGGCTCCTTCAACATCTTTGCCTTTCTTCTCCATTCCTTTAACTTGTTCCTTAAAACATCATTTTGAGATAAAAAGAAAAGCAGAAAGTAAGGTTTGGAATATGGGAAGTGAATATTTTATTGACAGCGAGCAATTGTAGCCAAAGATGAATTTCTATCATCAGGTCTGTCCGAAATGTGAAACGACATATTTTGAAGGAGATATGAAGAAGAAGAATATGAATTAAATTGCATAATTTGAAAGTTAAGGGGTTGTATGGGAGGGGTTCAGTAATAGAGTGACCTTAGAGCAATACAAGATTGATAATGCAAAATCGGATTGTTAATATTTGGTATTTGAATACCATCAATTCCCTTAAACTTCCAAACTGGGGCATGTAAAACAAATGCACATTTATAGGATGAATTATGCTGGATCCCATCTTGATGAGGGCATTGTTGCATAATCTCTGATCACCAGCCACAACAAGCAATATAAGCCTACCAATATAAGCGAATGGTATGTTAGCATTCATAGCAAAAGGATTTGAGTATAGGAGCAGGGAGGTTCTACTGCAGTTGTACAGGGTCTTAGTGAGACCACACCTGGAGTATTGCGTACAGTTTTGGTCTCCAAATCTGAGGAAAGACATTCTTGCCATAGAGGGAGTACAGAGAAGGTTCACCAGATTGATTCCTGGGATGTCAGGACTTTCATATGAAGAAAGACTGGATAGACTCGGCTTGTACTTGCTAGAATTTAGAAGATTGAGGGGGGATCTTATAGAAACTTACAAAATTCTTAAGGGGTTGGACAGGCTAGATGCAGGAAGATTATTCCCGATGTTGGGGAAGTCCAGGACAAGGGGTCACAGTTTAAGGATTAAGGGGAAATCCTTTAGGACCGAGATGAGAAAAACATTTTTCACACAGAGAGTGGTGAATCTCTGGAACTCTCTGCCACAGAAGGTAGTCGAAGCCAGTTCATTGGCTATATTTAAGAGGGAGTTAGATGTGGCCCTTGTGGCTAAAGGGATCAGGGGGAATGGAGAGAAGGCAGGTACAGGATACTGAGTTGGATGATCAGCCATGATCATATTGAATGGCGGTGCAGGCTCGAAGGGCCGAATGGCCTACTCCTGCACCTATTTTCTATGTTTCTATAATGTCAATAAACAATTTGGAATGCAATGGGTTTTTTGGGGGGGGGACTGGAAGCAAGAAGAAACTTGGACAAATTGTGGCTGGCAACAATTGACCTCGGGCAGGCAAGCAGGCAGGTTCCTTAATAGGCTGATTATTGGCTAGGGACAATGTGATCCCAAGAGGGATATATTGTTGTGAACTGTGGAGCTGGTTAACTGACTTTTAATGGGGGAAGAGGAGTGGGTCTAGGTGGGGGGGATTGAATATGAGGCGCTGTTCCTCCAATTTGCATGTGGCCTCACTCTGGAAATGGAGGAGGCCCAAGACAGAAAGATTAGTAGGGGAATTGGAAGTGGAGGTGAAATGCTTCACAATCGGGAGATCCAGTAGGCCTTGGCTGACTCTCTAACGGCACCGTACACTCATCAGATCTCTCTCTATCAAAAATATTATCTTTGCTACACTCATTCCTCTTGCTACTTTCTCTGGAACTTCAAATTACTTTTATTTTAATCTCTCGAATTCTGACGAATGATCTCTGACCTGAAAATATTAACTCTGTTTTTCTTTCCATAGATTCTGCGTGATTTGATCAAATAGCACGGAAACAGGAGTTTTTTTGTCAACTTGCCCATGCCAACCAAGATGCCCTACCTACTCTAGTCCCACATGCTCACATTTATCCCACATCCCTCTAAGTCTTTTCTATCCATGTACCTGTCCAAATGTTTTTGGAATATTCGTAACTGTCTCAACCATCTTCCCTGGCAGCTTGTTCTGTACACACCACACTCTGTGAAAAGGTTGCCAGCTCAGGTTCCTTTTCAATCTTTCACCTCTCATCTTAAACCTTTGTTTTCTGGTTCTTGATACTCCTACTCTGGGTAAAAGACTGCATTCACGCCACCTATTCATGATTTTATACACCATAAAGATCACCCCTCAGTCTCTTGCACTCCAAAAAATAAAGTCCGAGCCTGCCCAACCTCTCCCTATAGCCCAGGCCTTCAATTCCTGTCAACATCCTTGTAAATCTTCTCTGCACTCTTTCCAGCTTAATGACATCCTTCGTATTGCAGGGTGAACAAAACTGAATACTACTAAAGCAGCCTCACCATTGCATTATTTTGCCATTATTGCCACGTGTCACAACTTCACTTTAATGCGACCATCCATTTCAAGCTAGATGATATAGTCTGAGTGTTTAGGCTAATATTTCTTGTATTCCTTTTCTAAGAAATCAAGTGACGAATGATCCTGTTTTGTTGCAGTAAAGGAAGAAATTGAACAAAGAGAACAGCTTAAGAATAAATATCAACAGCAACTGAATGATAAAGAGAATGAGGTATTTTACTATGCACAATAAACTTTAAAAGGAATTTGTTTATATCCACAACTTTATTGATTTGGATTACATTGAGTAAATTTTATGATTTGAAGTCTCTCTAATAAATCAAAATGATTTATCATGGAGTGAGAATTGGGAAAACTCAGGGAATGTGTCTTGAATCCACTCTGGTGATCACCCATTCAATTTAATTAATAACTGATTAACTCTTCCGAAAAGGTCACCTCAAAGTCCCATAAATCATTAAATTCCACATGGTACGATATTCGGTCCACCAAAATGAGTACTCTTCCTGATCTTTAGACTATTGTTTATGATGAAAGTTTATATTAGTGTAGGTTTGTTTCTTTTTTTGTTGTTTTGTTTAGTGCCTCCTTATATACCTTGTGTTAACTTTTTCTTGCAATTTTGTATTTTATATATATCAAGTGCTAGCATTTCAATGTTTTGGAATAATTTTAAACTGATATTGTTTGCCAAATCTTTCAAAGTATTTAAAAGTGATAAGTTTCAAAAGAATGAATGTAAAATCTACTTTCATGTTAGGTATTGTATATTGATATATCTTTACTCAATTATGCACAATAGTTAACGGTCTCCCACAAAAGCTCTGAATTACACGCCATTTTAGTGGACAAACATCTATCTTCTATAAATCTATCTTCTATCTATCTATCTATCTATTATATAAAACTCTGTGGCTGTCATCCGTCTGTACGTCCAACGTTCTGCTTGACTTGTGCCATGCAGCCCTTTGATACCGCCCAACGCCCACGCAGCGCGCGGAAACGCAGATATTTTTTACCGTTTCTAAAGAGATTACGTTTATCTTTACGAATAGACAATCCTGATTAAATTTGGTCGTTTTTATGTACACTTTTTAAAATAAAATACTTCTCCCCCCCCCCCCACCCCCAAACATTTCAAAATGATTAAAAAAACAGCTCAGCTATAGAATGTTAGTAAAGATTCCGTTGTGTGATGTCACAATGCCCGATGCTAACAGATGTCCAATCGGAATGGATTCATTTGCATATGCCTTGGCAGCAGCCCCAGCCCCGCCCCCCCAACCCCACAGCCTGTGTCGAAGGGCGTCGCCACGTGTGTGGGGGTGATAGGGAATGGGGAAATTTCAAAATGTTTAAAAAACAGCTCTCAGCAATAG
Organism: Malacoraja senta; assembly: GCA_038087875.1. Lineage (NCBI taxonomy): Eukaryota > Metazoa > Chordata > Chondrichthyes > Rajiformes > Rajidae > Malacoraja > Malacoraja senta. The sequence continues at coordinate 1,030 of JAXLNO010006128.1, read as the reverse complement.
AATGTTAATGAAGGTTCCGTTTTGTGATGTCACAATGCCCCATGCTCACATATGACAAATCGGAATAAATCCATTTACATATGCCTTTGCAGCAGCCACAGCCCCAGCCCCTCAACCCCACCCCCGCAGCCTGTGTCGAAGGGCGTTGTCACGTGTGTGGCAATAGAGAAAGAGGATTGGGGGTGATAGGGAATGGGAAACAGATGGACTGTCCCTACCCCTCCTACTTCAACTCTCCCTCCCCACTCTTCCCCCTCTCTCCTCTCCCCCTCCCTCCCCTCCCACCCCCTCTCTTCCCCCTCCACCACCCCACTTCACCCCCATCTCCCCCACCCCCTTCCCCTCTCTCTTGCACCACTCCGCTCTGCCCCTCACTCCCCACTCTTCCCCTCTCCCTCCCCACCTCTCTCCCTCCACCCTCCCTCTCTCCCTCTCTTCCCCCTACTCATCTCCCCTTCCCCTCATCCCCTCCCCCCTCTCCCCCTTCCTGCCCTCCCCGCTCTCCTCCCACTCCCCACTCTCCTCCCCCTCCCTCTCACCCACCCTGATCTCCTCTCCCTCCCCAATCTCTCCCCTTTCCTCTTCCCCCTCTCTCCTCCCTCCCCCTCTCCTCTTCTCTCCCCACTCCGTCTCCCTCTCCCCTCTTCTCTCCCCACCCCGTCTTCCTCTCCCCCCCTCCCCCCGAGTGTGTTTGGGGGTGGTTAGTGTGAGTTTGGGGGGTGGTTAGTGTGGGTGTGATGCCGCAGCCCCCCCTCCCCCTCCCCTCCCGCAAACGCGCGTTGGGAAAACAGCCCGCCAACAGTCTCTCTGTCTAAGACGGAACTGCAGATGCTGGAAAATCGAAGGTACACAAAAAAACCTGTATATCATCAGCGGGTTCAGCAGCATCTATGGATCGAAGAAAATATGCAACGTTTCGGTAGAAAACCAGTCTGAGGATGGGCTTCGGCCCAAAGCGTTGCCTATTTCCTTCGCTCAATAGATGCTGCTGCACCCGCTGTGTTTCTCCAGCTTTTTTTTGTGTACCAGT
>JAXLNO010006127.1:0-70070 GCA_038087875.1 Malacoraja senta | reverse complement strand
AGCGATTCTCCTCTCCTCTCCTCAACTCTCCTCTCCTCTCCTCCCCTCATCTACTCCCAAACGGGTCCTTTTCACAATGGCAGGCAGTGACTAGTGGGGTTACCGCAAGGCTCAGTGCTGGGACCCCAGCTATTTACAATTTATATTAATTAACTGGATGAGGGAATTGAAAGCAACATCTCCAAGTTTGCGGATGACACTAAGCTGGGGGGCAGTGTTAGCTGTGGGGAGGATGCTAGGAGACTGCAAGGTCACTTGGTTAGGCTGGGTGAGTGGGCAAATGTTTGGTAGATGCAGTATAATGTGGATAAATGTGAGGTTATCCACTTTGGTGGCAAAAACGGGAAGGCAGACTATTATCTAAATGGTGGCCGATTAGGAAATGGGAGATGCAGCGAGACCTGGGTGTCATGGTACACCAGTCATTGAAAGTAGGCATGCTCCTCCCCTCTCCCTCATTCACTCTCGCTCTCTCTCCCCTCACAACTAGCACCAAAGATAATTGCAAAATGGACGGTGAGAGTTTATCCCCTCTCCTATCCTCTCCTCTCTTCTCAACTCCTCCCCTCACATTTCCTCCACATACCCTCCTCTCTCCCCTCCTTTCCTCTCCCCTCCTTTCCTCACCTCCCTTTCCTCTCCTCTCCTCTCCTCCCTGCTTCTCTTGTAAATCCTGGCCAAAATAGAGCCAAAATAAACAGAGGATTCATGCATTCAAAAGGCCTTTTAGCCATTTGTGTACAAGAAGCTACAGGCTGCTAGCTGGTGCCGGGAAGTCTATGTCCCAGATCGGTAGCTCAGATAAGGAAGGTCCAAGTATCTTTGTAATTGTTAGTATGTATGAGAATCTTGCAGAGGAACTCCAAGGTATTGTAAATGTATGAATTTGATTGGATTGCTGCAAAGGGATTGTAAATAATGTAAATAATGTTACAAGACAGTTACTCTGCTGTTTGTTGATTGAGTGTTAAAACCTGGCAGAATTGTTTTGTGTTCCAGGGTAAATGTCCTCACCAAAGATACTAGAGTAGTATCTTCACCAAAGATACTAGAGTAGTATCTTTGGTCCTCACTGCCCTGCTTCTCTCCCCCTTCCGTTCAAATCCAGCACCAAAGATAACTAATATAGTGGAGGCGAGAGATTGTTCTCTCCTCTCCTCCCTCCCTTCCCCTCGCCTCTCTCCTCATCCCCTCATCTATTCCCCACATCTCCTCTTTTCTTCCCCTCTCCTCCTCTCCTCTCCTCCCCTCCTCTGCTCCCTCTCCTCTCCCCATCACCTCTCCTCTCATCTCTCCTCTCCCCTCACCTCACCTCCTCCCCTCCACTCTTCTCTCCCCTCCCCTCTTCTCTCCCCTCCTCTCTCCCCCTCTCCCCTCTCCACCCTTCTCCACTGCCCTCCTCCCCGTTGTTCTCCACCCCATCTCTCTTCTCCTCAGCTGTCTTCTAAGGAAGTGGTTCTAGAAATCGTGGATGCATTGGTGATCATTTTCCAATGTTCTATAGATTCAGGATCAGTTCCTGTAGATTGGAGGGTAGCTATTGTTATCCCACTTTTTAAGAAAGGCGGGACAGAGAAAACCAGGAATTATAGACCAGTTAGTGGTGGGGAAGATGCTGGAGTCAATTATAAAAGATGAAATAGCGGCACATTTGGATAGCAGTAACAGGATTGGTCCGAGTCAGCATGGATTTACGAAGGGGAAATCATGCTTAAATAACCTTCTGGATTTTTTTGAGGATGTAACTAGGAAAATCGACAAGGGAGAGTCAGTGGATGTAGTGTACCTGGACTTTAAGAAAACATTTGATAAGGTCCCAAATAGGAGATTATTGGGCAAAATTAGGGCACATGGTATTGGGGGTAGAGTGCTGACATGGATAGAAAATTGGCTGGCAGACAGGAAACAAAGAGTAGGGATTAACGGGTCCCTTTCAGAATGGCAGGCAGTGACTAGTGGGGTACCGCAAGGCTCGGTGCTGGGACCGCAGCTATTTACAATAAACATCAATGATTTAGATGAAGGGATTTAAAGTAACATCAGCAAATTTACTGTGAGGAGGATGCTGTGAGAATGCAGGGTGACGTGGACAGGTTGTGTGAGTGGGCAGATGCTTGGCAGACGCAGTTTAATGTGAATAAATGTGAGGTTATTCAATTTGGTAACAAAAACAGGAAGGCAGATTACTATCTAAATGGCGTCACGTTGGGAAAAGGGGCAGTACAATGGGATCTCGGGGTCCTTGTTCATAGGTCAATGAAAGTAAGCATGCAGGTACAGCAGGCAGTGAAGAAAGCGAATGGCATGTTGGTCTTTATAACAAGAGGAGCTGAGTATAGGAGCAAAGAAGTCCTTCTGCAGTTGTACAGGGCCCTAGTGAGACCACACCTGGAGTATTGTGCGCAGTTTTGGTCCCCTAATTAGAGGAAGGACATTCTTGCTATTGAGGGAGTGCAGCGTAGGTTTACAAGGTTTATTCCCGGGATGACGGGACTGACATATGCTGAGAGAATGGACCGGCTGAGTTATAAATATTAGCATCTAGAGCCTAACCTAGCACATACTTTTGTAAACTGTATAAAAATCAAAAATTTCTGCATTGATATTTTTAGAATAATTTCTGAAGTTATTAATACTAAATTAGATCCCGATTCAAAACTAATAATACTTGGCATAACAGAACAAATTCTAACACTCACAACAAACCAAAGAGACTTTCTTGACTACAGTATAATAACTGGGAAAAAATTAATACTAAAATTTTGGAAAGGCCCTATAACCCCCACAATTAAAATGTGGATTATGGAAATGTCGGAGACCCTACACCTGGAAAGAATCAGATTTTTCTTAATGGACAAACAAGAACTCCTCTAGTATCTTTGGTCTTCACACTGATGTGGGGGGCGGGAAGAAGGAAGGAGCGTCGAACCCCCTCCTCCCTCCGACCCGGCCTCCACTCACTCCCCGCCGGCCTCCAGCATCGACTCCACCGACCCCCAGCCCCTCCCACCCCACCCACCTACACTACACGGGGGTTGCACGGCCCGTCACCTGCACTGTTGCCACACAACGCCAACTGGAGTACAAGCGGTGAACTGAACTGCATGGATTCCACGGGGTCACGGGGCCCGTCTTCTGTCCTAGCATCTGGACTCCACACTCGCAGACCCCGGGCTGTCTATGCCCGCGGCCGGGGTGGGTGATGGGGGCGGGGGGTGGAGGTGGGGGCGGGGGGTAGAGGTGGGGGCGGGGTGTAGAGGTGGGGGCGGGGGGTAGAGGTGGGGGCGGGGTGTAGAGGTGGGGGCGGGGGGTAGAGGTGAGAGTAGAGGTGGTGGCGGGGGGAAGCGGTGGGAGCAGGGGGGTAGAGGTGGGGGCGGGGGGTAGAGGTGGGGGTAGAGATGGGGGCGGGGGGTAGAGGTGGGGGCGGGGTGTAGAGGTGGGAGCGGGGGGAAGAGGTGGGGGCGGGGGGTAGAGGTGGGGGCGGGGGAAGAGGTGGGGGCGGGGGGTAGATGTGGGGGGTGCCGATGCAGCGTGGTCAGTGACTCTGGGTGAGCGGAGGGACCAGACCGTCCCCAACTCTGCTGCAGCTGAATGGGACGTTGCCGGGTGGTCCGGGGGGGGTGAGGTTGGGAGTGGTCGGGGGGGGGGTGGAGTGGTGGTCGGGGGGGAGTGTTCGGGGTGGGTAAAGGGTGGTCAGGGCGGAGTGGTTGGGGGGGGGGGTCGGGCGGTGGTCGGGGGGGAGATTGGTCGGGGGGATGGAGTAGTCAGGGGAGTCAGTTGGTCAGGGGGGGTCGGTTGGTCGGTCGGTCAGGGGGTAGTGGTTGGGGGGGTGGTCGTGTGGGGGGTGATTGGTTGGTCCGGGTGGTTGGTTGGTCCGGGTGGTCGGGGGGGGGGGGTGCTGATGCAGCGTGGTCAGTGTCTCTTGATTGGCGGAGGGACCAGACTGACTCCAACTCTGCTACAGCTGACGGGGACCTTCTCATCTCGTTTCCAAAGGTACATCCTTTTATTCTGTGGCTCTGCCCTCTGGTCCATGACCTTCCAACTAGTGGAAACATCCTCGCCACATTCACTTTATCCAGGCTTTTCACTATTCGGTAAGTTTCAATGTCCCCCTTCTAAACTCCAGCGAGTGCAGGCCCAGAGCCATCGAACGCTCATCATATGTTAACCCAATAAAGGGGTGAGCCGCATTATTCCGGAATGAAGGAAGGATGCAGGATACCCCAGGACAAGAGAGGGAGTGGTGCAAACCTGGAGCAGCCCGTTAGCCCTGGGACAAGCGAGGAGACCTTCACCTGCCTTGATTCTTGATTAGTGCAGGTGTCAGAGGTTATGGGGAGAAGGCACGAGAATGGGGCTAGGAGAGAGAGATAGATCAGCCATGATGGGCCGAATGGCCTAATTCTACTATTCCTTATGACCTTACCCTTGACGGCCGCCAGTGTGGGCACAATCTCCTCCAAGTCTGTTTTGTTGACCTTGAACTGGCCACATTTCTCCTTGCGTGCGGGGCTATGGGCATCCTCGTCAGCGAGCACCTTGCCGGCAACCTCCCCCAGCTGCACCTTGACACCCGCTCCATTACTCCGCAGCGAGACGATGGAAGTGGGGTCCACGCGCAGCGCTTTAACACAGAGCCTTTGGTGCTGGAGCCTCTCCTCCTCTTCCTGTGGGGTATAAGCAAGGTCGTAGGGTCAGTTCAGTTTAGTGTAATGTCACGTGCACCAAGGTACAGTGAAAAGCTTTTGATGCGAGCTAACCAGTCAGAGGACAAAGGAATATAGGTGGAAGATGGTGGGGGGGGGGAGGAGGAAAGAAAAAGGAGGGTTGATTGTAGGTTTGTTGCCTAAAATTGGTGATTTCAATGTTCATACTGTTGGGTTGTCAGCAACCCAAACGGAATACAAGGTGCTGTTCCTCCATGTTGCAGTAACTATGGAAGTCATAGAACACCTAATTAAAACATTTATCATAGCCAGCAGATGTTGTCAGCTAGTATATGTAATCAGACATCATGAGACTCACGTGCTTGTTAGTAATCAGAGATCCTTAGACTCACGTGCTTGTTAGTTAGTTAGCAGCACTTAATTTAATCATTTATCTAGTAATAAAGGCACTAAACAAGTTACTTCTTATTTTTACTTTTGCACCTTTGTATTCTTAATAAATACATTTTGTATCTTTGTGTGTAAACATATAAACCAATATGTAACAGTGTAATATGGTATGTGTAACGGCTTTAAATTGGCTTTAGCTGAAACATAATGGTGGCAGGACAGGATGTTAGAAGTTAATTTTAAGGGTGGCGAGTGAAGGGCAAGATATAAGAGGAAATGTAAAGTTTAATAAGATTGAACCAAGGTCGGAAACATAATGGTGGCAAGACAGAGAATATTAGAATTAAAGATTGATGTGAAAGGAGTACAGCATGAAAGATAGTGAAGCAGAGATAGGACTGAAGAACTGTAATAAAAGCTGCTTGTTTCTATGGATCGGAGAGCAATTAGAGAACGGACAAATTGTGTAATCTCTGACTGTTCCCGCTGATGTTTGCAAATAAAGGCTTTCGTCTTCTTGAAGAATTCTCCGAGTCTGTGTCATCTTATCTAACTTTAAGTCTTAGAACCACGACAAAATTGGCGCAGCGAGCAGGGTAGGATAGAGGTCCGTTCGGCAGAGGACGACCAGCCAAAGGCGCTTCCTCGCGCCACGGGGCTCCCCGGGACAACAGGAAAAGGGTGGCCACCCGTAAAAAGGTAAGCGGTTTTCCGCTTTATTTGGACTAGTAACCTGTTGAATCGGGGACCACTGGGGGCACAGAAGCGTCTGGGTGATCAAGAGGGCCTCTGCTACCCAACGAATCTGGCACTAAATTGTTCTAAAAAAGAGACCCGGAGGGTTGTCCGAGAGGGCTGCGATGTTGTGGTGAGTAATAATATCTGTGATAAGTACAGCATTGCATTGTGTGATATTATTAAGAGTTTATTAAGACTTCGTGAGTACCACCCTGAGAGGCCAGGGGTTGCACGGACGAAGCAGGTAAGAGTTTATTAGACCTCGTGGATACCACCCCGAGATGTCAGGGGTTGCACGGACGAGGCAGGTGTTCTGTGGATACCACCCTGAGATGCAGGGGTTTGTACGGGCAGAATAAAGTATTTTGTGGATAACGCCTTGGGTGACTGAGGGCTGGATGGGCAAAATACGAACTAAGGTAAGTGGGTAACAAAAAGTGAACACAGTGATAACATTTTGTAGAATAGCAGAAGTAGAATAGCAATAAGAATAGTGTAAGGTAATATAGTGACTACAAGGACGGAGGAGGTGTAAGGATTGAGTGTATAAATTAACAACGTGCACTTAACAGGACAACCACCATGAGTAAATTAACCGCGGTTGAGATATTAAGTAAAAAATTCCCCGTAGCCAAAGAGGATGTTAAAAAGAGCTCTGAGAAATGGGGGAAAAGAACAGAGAAATTGAATACAAAGTGGCCCAGGGAAGGGACTTTTGATATAAACATGTGTGATGAAATGGAAGTATTGATTAAGAACCATAGACCCAGAGATAAAACGGGGACACGGGAAAAGAAAAGAGAGAAGGAATTAGAGGTGCTTAAATTATTCAGGGCAGAAGGAGAAAGGCTGAGGAGAACCTACCTGGCAGGAAACATAACCAAGGGAGAAGGGAGGGAGGCCAAGAAGCAGTCCAAGGGTCAGGGGATTATGGAAAAAGGAGGGTCCTTATATCCCAGTTTAAAAGACCCCGGGTGACCCCTCCCTACCCCGGCCTGGAAGGTGCAAACTAATGCCCCGTGATAAGAAGAATAATGGAAGTAGAGGGAGAAATCATGACTGTGGATAATGTGGAGGAAATAAAGGAATATAAACAGAGAAGGGAACAAAGAGAAAAAGACAGGATGGAGCAAGAAATAGGTGAAGTAGAAAGGGAGATCAGGAGGCTGCGGGACCGGAGTTTGGAGGTATCCAAGTCAGCAGAGAGGGGGGCTGAAAAAAGGTGCGGACAGGAGAGAGAGTTAAGCCAGTGGTCAAGGGAAAGAGAGCAAGACAATGAGGAGGAAAAGGAATCGGGCAGTTATTGGGGAAGTTATAGGGAGAGAAGGAGGGAAACAAGGGATGGAGATTTAGTGGAAGATTTTAAAATAAAGGTGAAGGAATCCCTGGAGCAAATGTAGGCTAGAGTTAAGGAACTGGGAGCACATGTGGAGACAAAGAAAGGAGAAGCGGCCCAAGGAGCGTCAGCATGGCAGGAATTAGAAATAGGACCTCCGGAGTGGGATGCAGAAAAAAGACAGATGCAGGGGAATAAAATGATGCCATTGCTTGCAAAAAGAGCAGGACAGACACAGTACTTCCTTGGGGGACACAGGACCTTGAAGGGCTGAAAAACATTCTGCCTAACATATATGATGGGGCAGGAAAATGGATAAGGGCCTTTGAGGAGGAAACCACAGGACGACTATTGGCTATGGGAGATATAAAGGCACTTCTGGCGAAAGTAATAGGAACCACGAAACTGGCGGAACTCCTGGAAAAGGCAGGCATAAATAACACAGCGGGCAATCCACTGATTGACGGCCGACCATTTGACACAGTCAGGCCATTGGTATGGCAGGCCCTCAGATACAGCTACCCGCTTAAAGTGGACCCCAAGGCATTGAAGGGGGACTCACTGGGGGACACAGAAAACCCAGCAGCGTATCTAGCGGGCCAGTTGAAAAAGTGGAGACTTGAAACTGAACAAGGAATAGACGGCAATGAGCTGATGATCACTCTGTTCCGAGCTGCTATTGTAGATGCCATGCCCGTTCAAGTAAAGTCCAGGCTGGAGGAGGTGGTGGGACTGTCAACAATGCCACACGTCCAGTTCAGGGATCACTTGGTCCATGCAGTCGATAAATACCGCAAAGATAAAAAAAGACTGACAGACCAGCAGGAGGAGGTGCAAAGAAAACTGGTACAAATGCAGCTTGACGAACTAAAAAGAAAAGAGCGTGTAAAAGGAAAGAAAATGCTCGCAATAACAACAGAACCGGCTGAAACAGCTGAAATGAGTGACGCACCAACACGTAGTGAGTCCTATGCCAGAGCCAGACAAGGGCCGGAAACTTCTGGGCCAGTAGTAAATGTCTTTGCGACGTTCCCTCAAATGCCTTATCAGGGACGGGGTAAATCAGGAAACCAGCCCAGACAGGACTGGGCCCCCCAAGGGGGAGGATTACAAGGAGGGGGACGAGGGAGGCCAGTAAGGAAACAGGTAGTTGATATGGTGTGTTGGGGATGTGGTCAGGTAGGGCATGTGAGAAGGGACTGTCAGAACCGTCCATGGTCCAGACCATACCAACAGGTACCAATGGAGGGTGGACAATACCTCGCCCCAGGGATAGCCCCAGCAGACCCGATTGAAAGCCCGGCTGGACCCATAAACCCCTATACTAGATATTAGGGGTGCCCAGAGAACCCGGATGGGAAGGGACACTACCCAATGATAACCAGAGAGGCAGAGGAGGAACCTGTGGTTCGGGTAATTTGGGGGGGACAATCAACACCCATGATGATAGACACTGGAGCTACCTATACTTGTGTGCAACCACAATATGCATCCCACCTTCCCGTCAGGAAAATTTGTTAAAACTGTAGGGTTCTCGGGAAAGACAGTTAATACGATGCACGACCCCCGTGAGTTTAAAGATGAATAACAGAGAGATAGTATTGCCAATATTAGTGTCGAAAGGGACTCCCATTAATTTGTTAGGTAGGGACGCCCTGCTGAAACTGGAACTGAAATTAGAATGTACCAGAAATGGTTTGAGTGTGGAGAGGTCGAATGTCCAAATGGTAATGCAGGAAGCTAGCAGAGCTAATGTGATTTGGATAGGGGATATAGAAAATCAAATTTGGGAAACCTGGAGCAAATGGGAAAAGGGGATATTGACTATATTGCCTGAAGCGACTTCACCCCAGTCTGAGCTGCACTGTACGATATACTTTTGACGAAACCCAGAATGTAGAACAGGGAAGGATGTGGCGTACAGGGACGGGTGGCCAGCACCACTTGAGAGCAGTAGAAGTAATAATTGGAAAACAGGGGGCAGCCTTGCAGATTGAATGGGACACCTTCCTGGAAAAATGGTACAGGGTGGTGGGGGCTGCACCTCACGTGACATTGCTTGTAAATAAGGGATATCAGTCTAGGGAATTGGGACCCCTGGTGAGACAAGCAGGCACTGTTAGAAACTGGAGGATTGCTTCAAAAGTATGGATGTCTGAAGACAGTAATTACATCAAGATAACAGTTACTATAGACATGATAGGTATGATGAAAGAGGTTGAAATTAACCCCCAGCGACAGCTTCTTGTGCTTAAAACAGTAGGTCAGACACAGGAGGAAAGGCTGAATGAGTTGCCAGCTAGCGTGTGGTCGCGACATGACACATGTGGGACTGGTGAAGTCTGCAAGTCCGGTAGAGATAAGATTAAAACACGGAGCAGTTCCACCCCGGAGACCACAGTACCCTCTGAAGCCAGAGGCAGAGGACGGCATAGCGCCAACTATACAGGGTCTGGTGGAGGTGGGAGTGCTTATCAAAACACATAGTCCCTGCAACACTCCACTGTTACGTTTTAAAGGCAGACAAGTCAAGGTGGATACTAGTACATGATTTGCGAGCAGTGAACGAGGTGGTGAGAGATTGGCCAGCGGTGGTTCCGCACACAAATCCGCACACATTACTGACCAATGTTCCACCATAAGTAGCTTACTTTTCAGTGATTGATCTGTGTTCAGCGTTCTTCAGTGTGCCATTAGCAGACCAGTGTCAGTATCTGTTTGCTTTTACCTATAGGGGTGTTCAATACACTTACACTAGGATGCCGCAGGGATTCAAACATTCGCCTCATGTGTTCAATCAGGTACTAAAGGCAGATTTGGAAGGCGTAGCCTTAGACAGTACGCTAATACAGTATGTGGATGATTTATTGATTTGCTCTGAAACTGAGGAACAATGTGAGCAAGATACTGTGGCTCTTCTGGAGAGGCTGGCGTGCGGAGGTCATAAAGTGTCTAGGAAGAAGTTGCAGTTTTGTGTGCAGCAGGTAGAGTACTTAGGACAGTTAATCTCCAAAGGAATTAAAACTATAGCACCGAACCAGATAGAGGCAATAATCAAAGCTCCTAAGCCACAGACAGTAAGGCAGATGATGACATTCTTAGGGATGGCAGGATACAGTTCGGACTGGATTGGAGAATATGCTGAGATTGTGACACCATTGAGAAAGATAATGAAGGAAGCAGGACAAACAAGCCTGAAGAATGTTTTGCAGTGGAATGACGAGGCAGAAATGGCTTTTAACACAATTAAGCAGGAATTGCAGTCGGCTCCAGCCTTGGCCCTGCCTAATTATGAGAAAACCTTTCATTTGTATGTATCCAACAGACAGGAGGGATATGCTACAGCAGTATTGACACAGGAAACAGGTGTAGGAAAGGCGAAGCAGCCGGTTGCGTATTACAGTACAAAATTGGATGAGGTGGCTCAGGGATTCCACCTTGCTATCAGGGACTGGCGGCGGTGTACTATGCTTATGAGAAAGCATCGTCTGTGACTATGGGATATCCAGTGATCATATATACCCACCACAAAGTGGCAGAGTTGTTGGAAAAAGGAAAGTTTGTACTTACACCAGCTAGGATAATAGCGTATCAGATGCTACTGACATTTTCAGATATCACCATACAAAGATGTACTACAAGTAACATAGCTGACCATGTCCCGCTTGGTCATGAGGGGGAGCCCCATGACTGCGTGGGTCAGACGATGGTGTTTTCTAAATTACGAGCGGATTTACAATCTGAACCACTGATTGATGAGGATAAGAAAGTCTTGTTTGTGGATGGATCATGCTATCGGGATCATGATGGAAATCATGCAGGATTTGCAGTGGTGCAACAGGACCAAACAGGGTTTCAGACCATTAGGTTGGAGGCTTGTCAGCAGCCATGTTCAGCCCAGTTGGCAGAGATTAAGGCTTTAACAGCAGCGTGTGAAATGATGGAAGGTGAAAAAGTGGATATCTACACAGATTCGGCTTATGCACACGGAGTCTGTCATCCATTTGGTGCAGTATGGAAACAGAGGGGCTTTAAGAAAAGCAATGTGGATCCCATACAACATTTCCAACACATTTCTGACCTAATAAAGGCATTAGTAAAGCCTAGGGCATTACCCATTGTTAAATGTCAGGCACATAAAAAGGGCAGTGACACAGTTACGAAGGGAAATCATGCAGCGGATGAAGCAGCTAAGACAGCATCTGGGTGCCAATCGGCAATAATTGCACCCCATATGTTAGTGGTACCAGAGCCTACAAAGACGGATATCATTGAAATGCAGGGACAGGCTACATTAGCTGAACAAACGATGTGGGGGCAGAGGGGAGCCAAGCCAAACAAGGACGGCTTATGGACCACCGAAAATGGCCTGTTAGTGGCACCTTCCACCTTATTGACCAGTCTTATTTCAGAAGCACATGGACTGGACCATTGTGCGAGGGGGAAAGTCATACGAAAGGTAAGAAAGGATGGGTTTTGGTCACCTTATCTGCAGGCTTCAGTAGATCACTTTTTGTCCCGGTGTGAGGTATGTGCACAAAATAATGTCAGAAAGGGCATAACGACACCCGAGGGGCCATTCACACATCTGGTAATCGACTATGTGGACATGTTGAAAACAGTACGAGGTAAGCGATACCTGTTGGTAATCATTGATCGATTCAGTAGATGGGTGGAGGCTGTACCTTCCAAAGACCTAGGGGCAGGTACGGTGGTGAAATTTTTGACAAATGAGGTGATTCCACGGTTTGGCATACCAGCAATAATTAGCTCCGACAATGGGCCAGCTTTTGTTAAGAAGACAGTTAAGCTGGTGCTGCAGGCCCTGAGGGTGAAGCAAAGATTTGGCTGTGTCTACCACCCTCAATCACAAAGCATGGTGGAAAGGGTGAATGGGACGTTGAAAGCAAAAATAAACAAAATTTGTGCAACTACTAAATTAAATTGGATTGATGCATTGCCCTTGGCGTTAATGAGTTGTCGTATGCAAACCAATCGAACAACTCACCTAACACCACACGAAATGCTCACCGGCAGACCCATGCCAGTGCCCAGACGAAGGGATATATATATATATATATGAGGGTCCGAGTTTGGAGCAATTAGAGGTCGAACTTAAACAATATATGCAACAGTTAACTATGATACATAAGTCTATTTATGCACAGGAAATGCAAAAGGAGCCAGCGGCAGACCAGGAGGAAAGACCGATTAAGCCTGGAGACCAAGTTTATGTGCGAGCATTTCGAAGAAAATGGAATGAACCAAGAAGGGAAGGACCATTCACAGTAATAAAGGCCTCACCTACAGCAGTTCAGGTAGACGGCCGATCCATATGGTACCACCTTAATCATTGCACAAGGGCTATTCCACCACAACAGCCCAGGAATAACCCCGAGGTAAGTGAACAAGAGGACGAGGACACCGGGGAAGAACAGGGCATTGACTAGGTAATAAATGACGTATTCGGAGAAAGTGGGAGTTCCGACACTAGTGAGGATGCGGGTGTGGGTGAGTGCCCTTCTCCTGATAGGCATCATCCTTCTACTAGCTATATGGGCGAAGGAGGGCCAGGGGAACCTGCCACGGATAATCCCTACTCAGGCTTCACAACCATCAACCTTGCCGACTTGGGCTTGAAAGGATAACATCACTGCTTCACACGAGTTGGGAAAGCTGGTATGTAACCGAAGGGAGGCAAATGTCCAAAATGATACTAGCTCAGCCGTCTGGCGTAGCGCTTCCACAAGCGAGTGGTACAAGTGGGCGCAATACATAGCACAAACTTTGAAGTTGCCACAATGTATAATATGTGCCAAAGCGAATGGGAGAATATTGGCTATACCAGAACCTCACAACTATACATATTGTGCGGATTTCTTGCGAAGTGTGACACGCTGGGGAGACATGTCTAATTGCCCAATAGAGTGTTTAAATGCAGCAGGATCGACACAAGTGACACTTGCGAAAGAACACTGTTCTCTATGGAACTTCAGAGGTAAGAAAACCCTACCCAGAGCCACCACCAGAGGTTGGGATTACATCTACAGCACAGTATGAATGCTACCTTGCAGCGAATGGCACACACCCGGTAGGAACTTTTCCCGGCCGTTGTAACAGGGTGTGGGTGTGTAATCAACAGGACCCATACCAAGTGGCTGAAGATGTGCCCAAAGTAGATGTTGCTGTTGTACTACCACTGTGCAAGGCTATTTTGACAGCAGATGTGGCTGTAGCTGATAGGTTTTGGATGTGCAGAGGTAAGCCTAGAAACACACTGCCGCTACATTGGACTGGATTGTGTGCCAGGGTGATGTTGGCACAACCTGTCCTTGTGATAAGTCCACTAGATATGTGCAAACAGACCCGTAGGAAAAGAGCATTTGATTCGTTACCTGACGGGGTTCATCTGGATGCAATAGGACAACCGAGAGGAATCCCTAATGAATTTAAAGCCAGGAATGAGATTGCTGCAGGGCTGGAGTCAATACTTTTCTGGATTACGCCTGCTAAAAACACGGAATGGATTAAGTACATTTATTATAATCAACAGAGGTTTATTAATTACACTGACGGCGCTGCATCATGACTTGCTGACTCTTATAGTCAATGCCCCATAGCACAGAAGACAAGCATACCATACGCTTAACCCATACTGGTTAACATTTGATGCACGTTTGATAGCACCAGGCCTGTACTCGCTAGAGTTTAGAAGATTGAGGGGGGACCTCATTGAAACGTACCGAATAGTGAAAGTCATGGACAAAGTGGATGTGGAGAGGATGTTTCCACTAGTGGGAGAGTGTCACAGCCTCAGAATTAAAGGACGTTCCTTTTGGAAGGAGAGGAGGAGGAATTTATTTAATCAGAGGGTGGTGAATCGGTGGAATTCTTTGCCACAGAAGGCTGTGGAGGCCAAGTCAATGGATATTTTTATGGCAGAGATAGATGGACTGTTGATTGGTAGAGGTGTCAGGGGTTATGGGGAGAAAGCAGGAGAATGAGCAGCTTGTAATGGAGCCGACCAGAGAAAAGGTAATTCTGGATTTAGTGTTATCCAATGAACCAGATATGATAATTGAACTCGAGGTAAAGGAACCGCTTGGAGGTAGTGATCATAATATGATTAGTTTTAATCTGCAATTTGAGAAGGAGAACGTTAAATCGGAAGTGGCAGTGATGCAGTTGAACAAAGAGGACTATAAAGGCATGAGGGGGGAGCTGGCCAAGGTAGACTGGAAAGGGATCCTAGCAGGAATGACGGTGGAACAGCAATGGCAGGAATTTCTGGGCATAATCCGGAAGACACAGGATCATTTCATTCCAAAAAGGAAGAAAGATTCTATGGGGAGTAGGAGGCAACCGTGGCTGACAAGAGAAGTTAGGGATAGAATAAAACTAAAAGAAAAGATGTATAACACAGCAAAGAGTAGCCGGAAGCCAGAGGATTGGGAAACAAAACGGACAATAGAAGGAAACAAAACGGACAATACGGGCTGAAAAGATGAAGTACGAAGGGAAGCTGGCCAGGAATATAAAGGACAGTAAAAGCTTCTTTCGATATGTTAAGGGAAAAAGAGTAGCAAAGTCAAATGTGGGTCCCTTGAAGGCAGACGGGTGAAATTATTATGGGCAACAAGGAAATGGCAGAAGAGTTGAATAGGTACTTCGGATCTGTCTTCACTAAGGAAGACACAAATAATCTCCCAGATGTTCTGTAGGACAGAGGATCTAAGGGGGTAGAGGAACTGAAAGAAATGTTCATTAGGCGAGAAATAGTATTTAGACTAATGGGACTGAAGGATGATAAATCCCCTGGGCCTGATGGTCTGCATCCCAGGGTCCTCAGGGAGGTGTCTCTAGAAATAGTGGATGCATTGGTGATTATTTTCCAATGTTCAATAGATTCAGGATCAGTTCCTGTGGATTGGAGGATAGCTAATGTTATCCCACTTTTCAAGAAAGGAGCGAGAGAGAAAACGGGGAATTACAGACCAGTTAGCCTGACTTCGGTGGTGGGAAAGATGCTGGAGTCAATTATTAAAGAAGTAATAATGGGGCATTTGGATAGCAGTAAAAGGATTAGTCCAAGTCAACATGGATTTATGAAAGGGAAATCATGCTTGACTAATCTTCTGGAATTTTTTGAGGATGTGACAAGTAAAATGGATGAAGGGGTGCCAGTGGATGTAGTGGATCTAGACTTTCAGAAAGCCTTTGATAAAGTCCCGCATGGGAGACTGGTGACTAAAATTAGAGCACATGGTATTGGGGGTAGGGTGTTGACATGGATAGAAAATTGGGTGGCAGATCGGAAGCAAAGAGTAGGAGTGAACGGGTCCTTTTCAGAATGGCAGGCAGTGGCGAGTGGAGTGCCGCAAGGTTCGGTGTTGGGGCCGCAACTGTTTACCATATATATTAATGATTTGGAAGAGGGAATTAGGAGCAACACTAGCAAGTTTGCAGATGACACAAAGCTGGGTGGCAGTGTGAACTGTGAAGAGGATGTTAAGAGGTTGCAGGGTGACCTGGACAGGTTTAGTGAGTGGGCAGATGCCTGGCAGATGCAGTATAATATAGATAAATATGAGGTTATCGAATTTGGCGGCAAAAACAAGGGGGCAGATTATTATCTCAACGCGGTTAGGTTAGGTAAGGGGGAGGTACAGCGAGACACCAGTCAGTGACTTGTACACCAGTCACTGAAAGTTGGCGTGCAGGTACAGCAGGCAGTGACGAAAGCTAATGGAATGTTGGCCTTCATAACAAGAGGATTTCAGTAAAGGAGTAGAGAGGTTCTTCTGCAGTTGTATAGGGCTCTGGTGAGACCACATCTGGAGTATTATGTACAGTTTGAGGAAGGACATCCTTGTGATTGAGGCAGTGCAGCTTAGGTTCACGAGATTGATCCCTAGGATGGCGGGACTGTCATATGAAGAAAGATTGGAAAATACTAGGCTTGTATTCACTAGAGTTTAGAAGGATGAGGGGGGGTCTTATAGAAACATATAAAATTATAAATGGACTGGACAAGCTAGATGCAGGAAAAATGTTCCCAATGTTGGGTGAGTCCAGAACCAGGGGCCACAGTCTTAGAATAAAGGGGAGGTCATTTAAGATGGAGGTGAGAAAAAACGTTTTCTCCCAGAGAGTTGTGAATTTGTGGAATTCCCTGCCACAGAGGGCAGTGGAGGCCAAATCACTGGATGGATTTAAGAGAGTTAGATAAAGCTCTAGGGGCTAGTTGAGTCAAGGGAAATGGGGAGAAGGCAGGCATGGGTTATTGATAGGGGACGATCAGCCATGATCACAATGAATGGCAGTTTTGCCTCCTTCTTCACCGACAAAATTCAGAAAATTAGGCAAGCAGTCAGTGCCTCCACATCAGGTGCAGGACATGTGTTGTCCATGTGTCCACTTATAATCAATTCTAATACCATGACACAATTTTATGTTATTAACCATAAAACCTTGGAGGACATTATACAACATTTGAAATCCTCCTCCTGCTGCCTCGATATTCTACCAACAGGCCTTTTCAAAGGTGTATCAAACTGCATGACCTCAGACCTTCTACAGATTGTAAACACGTCCCTTCTCTCAGGTGTCTTCCCACAGGCCCTGAAAACTGCTGTTATTAAGCCTCTCTTAAAAAAGAACTTAGACACTTCACTGCTGAACAATTACAGACCAATATCAAACCTCCCATTTCTCAGTAAAATCATTGAAAAAGCTGTTTTTAAGCAGCTGAACAATTTCATGTTAATGAACAGCTGTTTTGATGTCTTCCAGTCAGGATTTAGACCACATCACAGCACCGAGACGGCTCTTGTTAAGGTCTTCAATGACATTCACTTAAACACAGACAATGGCAAAATTTCAGTCTTAGTATTACTAGATCTCAGTGCTGCATTCGACACAGTCGATCACAACATATTACTAGACCGTCTGGAAAACTGGGTGGGACTTTCGGGCACAGCATTAAAATGGTTTGAATCCTACTTGAAGGACAGGGACTATTTTGTGTCTATAGGTAATTACACATCTGAGCGTGCAAAAATTACATGTGGAGTTCCCCAGGGCTCGATTCTGGGGCCTCTTCTGTTTAACATCTACATGCTTCCACTGGCTCAGATCATGAAAAACATCAAAATATGTTACCATAGTTACGCAGACGACGCACAAATCTACATAACAATATCACCAGAAGACTATAGTCCAATACAAGCACTGAGTAGATGCATTGAGCAAATCAACGATTGGATGAACCAGAATTTTCTCCAATTAAACAAAGAAAAAACTGAAATAATTGTTTTTGGAGCCAAGGAAGAACGATTCAAAGTTAGCACCCAGCTTCAAATGGTAATGCTAAATACAACAAACCAAGCCAGAAACTTAGGAGTGGTCATGGACTCAGACCTGAACTTCAACAGCCACATAAAAACAGTCACAAAGTCAGCCTACTATCACCTAAAGAATATATCAAGGATTAAAGGACTTATGTCTCAGCAGGATTTGGAAAAACTTGTCCATGCATATATATTCAGCAGGCTCGACTACTGTAACAGTGTCTTTACAGGTCTCCCTAAAAAGTCGATCAGACAGCTGCAGTTAATTCAGAACGCTGCTGCTCGAGTCCTCACTAAGGCCAAAAAGGTAGATCACATTACTCCAGTTCTGAGGTCTTTACACTGGCTTCCTGTCTGTCAAAGAATTGATTTCAAAATACTACTATTGGTTTACAAAGCACTGAATGGTTTAGGGCCAAAATACATTTCTGATCTTCTGCTTAGCTACGAACCACCCAGACCTCTCAGATCGTCTGGGACAGGTCTGCTCTGTGTCCCCAGAGTCAGAACTAAACATGGAGAGGCAGCATTTAGTTTTTATGCACCACATATCTGGAACAAACTCCCAGAAAACTGCAGGTCTGCTGCAACTCTCAGCTCTTTTAAATCTAGACTGAAGACTTTTCTGTTTGCCGCTGCCTTTCAGTAAACAATACAATTTATTAATTACCTATAATGCACTGTAACTTATATTCCTGGTTTTATTCTATTTTAAATATTTTATTTGATTGCTTTTAATTTTGTAATTATTTTATCTGAATAATCTAATAATCATTTTATATCTAAATGTCATTTTATATGTGTTTCTTTCAAATGCTTTAAATGTTTTATGTAAAGCACTTTGAATTACCTTGTGGTTGAAAGGTGCTATACAAATAAACTTGCCTTGCCTTGCCTTGCTGGCTCGAAGGGCCGAATGGCCTCCTCCTGCACCTATTTTCTATGTTTAATGGGATTAGTAGCCATGAATGAATGGCGGAATAGACGATGGGCTGAATGGCTTGTGCTGCCTCCTTCAGTGAGCTATGAACTTGGACTCCAAGATCCCTCTGCACATCAATGCTGTTAATGGTCATGCCATTAACTGTATACTCTTCCCTTACATTTAACCTCTCAAAGTGCATCACTTGCTCGGGTTAAATTCCATCTGCCATTTCTCTGCCCCTGTCTGCAGCTGGTCTATGTTCTGCTATCTTCTGACAACATTTCTCGCTGTCTGCAACTCCTAATTTGTGTAATTAGCAATCTTACTCACCAACCCATCTGTATTTACGTCCAGGTTATATATATACAACATAACACAAAATCTCTCTAAATCTGGCCCCAGCCCATTCATGAATTTTAATCCCTGTGCAATTGACTACTCCTTTAGCAGCTATTTAGAACCTTCTTCGTCTATGTGTCCCTCCTCCTCCACAACTACCATGGGGAAAAACATTCGGAACATCTTCCCCATCTAGTTTAGTCTAGTTTCTTGTCCCGTGTACCAAAAAGCTTTTTTGTAGCGTGCTTTCCAGCCGTCCAGTCAAAATGTGTAGGAAGGAACTGCAGATGCTAGTTTAAACTGAAGATAGATACAAAAAGCTGGAGTAACTCAGCGGGTCAGGAAGCATCAATCTGAAGAAGGGTCTCTACCCGAAACTTCACCTATTCCTTCTCTGGTCTGTAGAGGGGTCGCGCCCCGAATGTCATGTATTCCTTTTCTCTACGTCTGAAGAAGGGTCTTGACCTGAAACGTCACCTGTTCCTTTTCTCCAGAGATGCTGTCTGACCTGCTGAGTTCCTCTGGATTTCTGTGTCTCAGCTGTCCACAGTGTACAGATACAGGATTAAGGGAATAATGTTTAGCGCAGATAAAGTCCAGTCATGTCCAATTAAAGATAGAAACATAGAAAATAGGTGCAGGTGCAGCAAGATAGTGCGAGGGTCTCCAATCTATGCCTCTCATGAACAGATATACTTCTTTTAGATCTTTTAAACCCCATTATAAGATATAGATACATAGATACATAGAAAATAGGTGCAGGAGTAGGCCATTCGGCCCTTCGAGCCTGCACCGCCATTCAATACAATCATGGCTGATCATCCAACTCAGTATCCCGTACCTGCCTTCTCTCCATACCCCCTGATCCCTTTAGCCACAAGGGCCACATCTAATTCCCTCTTAAATATAGCCAATGAACTGGCCTCAACTACCCTCTGTGGCAGAGAGTTCCAGAGATTCACCACTCTCTGTGTGAAAAAGTTTTTCCTCATCTCGGTCTTAAAGGATTTCCCCCTTATCCTTAAGCTGTGACCCCTTGTCCTGGACTTCCCCAACATCGGGAACAATCTTCCTGCATCTAGCCTGTCCAACCCCATAAGAATTTTGTACGTTTCTATAAGATCCCCTCTCAATCTCCTAAATTCTAGCGAGTATAAGCCAAGTCTATCCAGTCTTTCTTCATATGAAAGTCCTGACATCCCAGGAATCAGTCTGGTGAACCTTCTCTGCACTCCCTCTATGGCTATAATGTCCTTCCTCAGATTTGGAGACCAAAACTGTACGCAATACTCCAGGTGTGGTCTCACCAAGACCCTGTACAACTGCAGTAGAACCTCCCTGCTCCTATACTCAAATCCTCTTGCTATGAAGGCCAACATACCATTCGCTTTCTTCACTGCCTGCTGCACCTGCATGCCTACTTTCAATGACTGGTGTACCATGACACCCAGGTCTCGCTGCATCTCCCCATTTCCTAATCGGCCACCATTTAGATAATAGTCTGCCTTCCCGTTTTTGCTACCAAAGTGGATAACCTCACATTTATCCACATTATACTGCATCTGCCAAACATTTGCCCACTCACCCAGCCTATCCAAGTCACCTTGCAGTCTCCTAGCATCCTCCTCACAGCTAACACTGCCCCCCAGCTTAGTGTCATCCGCAAACTTGGAGATGTTGCTTTCAATTCCCTCGTCCAGATCATTAATATAAATTGTAAATAGCTGGGGTCCCAGCACTGAGCCTTGCGGTACCCCACTAGTCACTGCCTGCCATTGTGAAAAGGACCCGTTTACTCCTACTCTTTGCTTCCTGTTTGCCAGCCAGTTCTCTATCCACATCAATACTGAACCCCCAATACCGTGTGATTTAAGTTTGTATCCTAATCTCTTATGTGGTACCTTGTCGAAAGCCTTCTGAAAGTCCAGATACAACACATCCACTGGTTCTCCCCTATCCACTCTACTAGTTACATCCTCGAAAAATTCTATAAGATTCGTCAGACACGATTTACCTTTCGTAAATCCATGCTGACTTTGTCCAATGATTTCACCACTTTCCAAATGTGCTGCTATCCCATCTTTAATAACTGACTCTAGCAGTTTCCCCACTACCGATGTTAGACTAACTGGTCTGTAATTCCCCGTTTTCTCTCTCCCTCCCTTCTTAAAAAGTGGGGTTACGTTTGCTACCCTCCAATCCTCAGGAACTACTCCAGAATCTAAAGAGTTTTGAAAAATTATCACGAATGCATCCACTATTTCTGGAGCTACTTCCTTAAGTACTCTGGGATGCAGCCTATCTGGCCCTGGTGATTTATCGGCCTTTAATCCTTTCAATTTACCCAACACCACTTCCCGACTAACCTGGATTTCACTCAGTTCCTCCATCTCCTTTGACCCGCGGCCCCCTGCTATTTCCGGCAGATTATTTATGTCTTCCTTAGTGAAGACGGAACCAAAGTAGTCATTCAATTGGTCTGCCATATCCTTGTTCCCCATGATCAATTCACCTGTTTCTGACATTCCTTGTAACCCACCATCTCCACCCAAGTTATAGGTCATCTCCAGAATCCCTGCTTAGGCAGTTCACATCAATCACTTTGATAATGTCCCTGAATGCTGGAGATATTTTTAGTGCGTAAGAAGAACTACGCAAATAATCCTTGTTACTGTTAGGGAAATGACTAGTGACATTGATCCCTGGCGTTGTGAGGGAGCGGCCCTACCAGCTACGCTCCTGTGCCGCCCCTGCAAGTATTTCCTCACCTCTGGATTGGCCGTTTGTCGAATCCTTTGGTCTTGAATAACTTGCCACCGTGAATGCACGGGTAGTCGATCTCGGCAAACTTCAGCGCATCGTTCATCCGGCGCTTGGGTGCCCGTCGCCGCTACGCCTCGATTGTCCGCGAGTGCCTGGTCACATCTGCACGGAGTTGTCCCTCTGGTAGCGCCGGAACTCTCTGTGCAGCTCGCTGTAGCTCAAGAACTTAGCGCCCACTCGGAAACTCGTCACCTGGGACATGGCTACACGTGCATCAAATGGAGTTGGCAGACTCGAGAGTGGGCACTGAGAATAGACCACATGCAGAAGATGCAGGTCAGCCAAGGTAGAATGGATCAGAACAGCTCATATATAGAATTCAAGAATGGCACGGTGGCGCAACTGTCGTGTCACTGCCTCACAGCCAGAGACCCGGGATCGTTCATTTGCTCGGATGCTGTCTTTAAAATTTACTTTAGATTTCAGAGATACAGCACGGAAACAGGCCCTTCAGCCCACCGAGTCTACCCCAACCAGCGATCACCCCGTATACTAGCACTATCCTACATGCTAGGACAATTTACAATTTTACAGAAGCTAATTAACCTGCAAACCTGCACGTCTTTGGAGTGTGGGAGGAAACCGAA
This sequence comes from Malacoraja senta, assembly GCA_038087875.1. Classification (NCBI taxonomy): domain Eukaryota; kingdom Metazoa; phylum Chordata; class Chondrichthyes; order Rajiformes; family Rajidae; genus Malacoraja; species Malacoraja senta. The sequence continues at coordinate 47,913 of JAXLNO010006127.1, read as the reverse complement.
GATCTCAGAGAAAGCTCATGGAGAGAATGTACAAACTCTGTACAGACAGCACCCTTAGTCGGGATCGAAACCGGGTCACTGTCGCTGCAAGCGTTTTAAGGCAGCAACTCTACCACTGCGCCACTGGAATCTCCACGTTCCATCCACTATCTCATCCCGTCCAGATCTTATCCTTGTGAATGCTGGTAATAGCATCCGTTAGTTTTTCTTCCAGTGACCTTTACCTCTCTGCACCGCTCAAGTCATAGAGTCATACAGCATGGAAATTCGCCCCTCAGCCCAACTCGCCCATGCGACCAACATGTCCATGCCTAATCCCTGGGATATGGAGCAGAGGGGATTACACACCTGTGATGGGGGAGTCCAGGGATTGGGGACTTGGGGGAACGGGGATAGGATGGAACATTCCAGATTTGGGACCGGGAGCAATTGCGAGGATCGGGGGCAGAAAGATATTTCCTGTTGATAGTCAACCGTGAGTCAGCAGAGGGTCATTCAACAGGAAAAAAACCCTAAAGTGCTGGAGTAACTCAACGGGTCAGGCAGCATTTCTGGAGAAGCTGCTTTCTTCCAATATGCCTCAATTCCATTCGTGCTAAGAACTATATTTAACTCTCTTGAACACATCCAGTGAATTGGCCTCCACTTTCTTCTGTGGCAGAGAATTCCAGATTTACAACTCTCTGGATGAAAAAGTTTTTCCTCATCTCAGTCCAATATGGCCATAGCATTATTAAACTGTGACCCCTGTTTCTGGACTCCCCCAACATTGGGAACATTTTTCCTGCAGCTAGCCTATCTTATCCTTCTAAATGCCAGTGAATATAAGCACAGTCGATCCATTCTTTTATCATATGTCAGTCCCACCATCGCTGGAATTAACCTGGTGAACCTATGCTGCACCCTCTCAAAAGCAAGAATGTCCTTCCTTAAATTAGGTGACCAAAACTGCACACAATACTCCAGGTGTGGTCTCACCATGTCCCTGTACAACTACAGTAGGACCTCCTTGCTCCTATACTTAAATCCTTCAGCTATGATGGCCAACATGCCATTTGCTTTCTTCACTGCCTGCTGTACCTGCATGCTTACTTTCTATGACTGATGTACAAGGACACCCAGGTCTCGTTGCGTCTCCCGTTTTCCTAATCTGACACCATTCAGATAATGATCTACCTTCTTGTTCTTGCCACCAAAGTGGATAACGTCACATTTATCCACATTATACTGCACCTGCCATTCATCTGCCCACTCACCCAACATATCCAAGTCACCCTGCAGCCTCATAGCATCCTCCTCGCACCTCACACTGCCACCCAGCTTTGTGTCTTCCGCAAACTTGGAGTTGTTACATTCAATACATAGGTACATAGCTGATGTTTCGGGTCGGGATCCTTCCTCACAATGTTTGTAGGGAAGGAGGGAAGAAATCTGGAAGGGAGGAAGAACAGGGCAAAGAGTAGAAGGTAAGAGGTGAACACAGGCAAGGGCGGTTTTTGATAGGCAGATGTTTAGACAGAGTCCAGAGAAGGAAATAAGAAGGCGTGAGACGAAAGGTTTGAAGAGTTCTACTATGGTGTTGGGGTTGAGAGATGGAGGACAATTCGGAGACAGGGCAATTCTCAGTTTGCGAGAACAGTGGCTCAGGATTTAGACGGGACAGCAATCCCAGAAATTGGAAAGATTGCCATGCATTTACATGGCACTGGTGACCTAGCCGGGTTTGTGAGCAGATTGCAATTCCCCAGGTTCAAGGGTTAGAGGTCAATCCCTGGGGTTGTGGGAATTTCCTGGATCAGAGATGAGATCCAATCATTAGGCTTGTGGGCGACAAGTTGCAATCCGAGGGCTTGGGGACTGCGGGGGAGATCCAAGGTACCGAAGCCTGGGTTTCCGGAAATTACAATTCCTGAGATTTAGGGTGAGATTTGGGGAGATCTGGGATGAGAGATGGGGCATGTTCCAACTCCTGCGATCAGTGATGAGGTGGGATCCAATTCCTGGAATTACAGATGGGGTATGGTCTAATCCCTGGCATCCTTGGGATCAGAGACAGGGTGGGGTCCATTCCCAGAGATTAGGATAAAACAGGCTCCAATCCCAGGGATCAGAGGACGGGTGGGGTCCAATCACTGTGATCAGAGACTGTGCGGTGCAATGGGAAGTGGGAATCACTGGGATCAGGGACAATCCCTGGGATAGAAATTCCTGGAGTTGGAATAATAATTGACCGAGTGCATGTGGCGGAATAATTCCCTGTGTTTGAGGTGGGGGCATCCCTGGGTTAGATAGTGGAAATTCCTGGGGTTCAGATAGCACTGCCTGCATCGGAGCACTGGTTTAATCTGAGGTAATCCCTGGATAAGAGAGGATAGCAATTCCAGACATTAGAATAATCGCCCGTGAGCCGGGGGAATCCCCCAGTCTGGGCTGGGAGCATCTTGCAATTCTCAGCATTGGGAGGGTAATCATGAGATTGTGGATCAGGGTTAGGGGCAATCCTTGATTCAAGTAGGCTGCAAGTTCCTGGGATTGGGATAATCGCCCATGTGTGGGTGGGGGGTAATTCCCTGGGTTGGGTTAGGGGTATCTTGCAATGCTCAGCATTGGGATAGGGGACAATCGCTAATTTAGAAAGCATGGATATTTCTGGCATTGGAATAATAATTGCGCGTGTGCAGGTGGGGATAATTCAATTCCCTGGGTTAGAGGTAGGGGCACACAGCAATGCTCAGCATTGTGAGGGACATCTACAGGATGGTACATCGAAATAAATCCCTGATTTTGCTGGATGAAAATTCCTGGGATTGCCCTTGTGCAGGTAGGGTGGTAATTCTCCATGTTTGCAATGGGAGCATCTTGCAAGGCCCCGCATTCGGAGAGAAATCCCTGGGATGGGATTTAGATCGGATGGAAATTCCTGGCATTGGAATGATAACCACACATGTGGGGTTGATGGGATAATTCCCCAGGTTTGGGGTAGGGGCATCTTGCAATGTTCAACATTGAGATAGGGGTCGGGATGAATCCCTGATTTAGATAAGATACAAATTCACGGGATTGGGATAAAAAATACCAGTGTATGTGCGGGGATAAGTCCTTGGGTTTGGGGTAGGGGGGTCTTCCAATGCTCTGTATAGGGGGTTGCACGTAAGGTCACTGGGTCATAGGGCTTGACGCACGGAGCCGCTCAATCCATCTGGAGGACATACGTAACTTCCGGTATAAGATATTAATGCAAGAAACGCGTACTTTCCTACCTGTTAAAAACCGCCAAAACGTTGACTTTTTGCGCTGTAAAAAATTGTGGAAGTCGGGGTATGTGTGAGAGACATGTACCCAACTTCAGAATTCCAAAAGTGAAGCGAAATTAAGGTAAATAGAAGCGAGAGCTGAAGGGACAACAGCAGCTAAAGTGCTTGGCGAACATTGGCCGTGCAGATATCGCATTTGCTCGCTGCATTTCATCAACAGTAAGGCATTATTTGTTTTTTTTCTTGATTCCTTTGGTGTCTAAAAAGTCTCAGAAGTGATAAATCTGGTTGTAAATTTTGCTTCAGAGGCGTTTTCTTTTTGTATGTAAAAACTCACTTGAGAACCATGGGCGATTTTAAAAATGTTTTTTTTTTTTTTTAATATTTTTTTATTGGAGATGCGTACACAACCTAGTTACATCATTACAGTCTTACATTATTAAATTGATAATATTGTTAAATATTATTACAATGTCTCCAATACCTTTTGCTTTTTTTTTTAAGCTAAATAGAACTAAAGAGAAAGATGAAGTAAAGAAAGAGAAAAAAGAGAAGAAAAAAAAAAAAAAAAAATTAAAAAAAAAAAAAAAAAAAAAAAAAAAAAAAAAAAAAAAACACAAAAAAAATTTTTTTTTATAACAACGAAAAAAAAAAAAAAAATTGAAAGAAGATAGTTAAAGAAGAATGGAAACATTTATTAAAATAGAAAACTTCATTCGAGATATATTCGTACATTTCTAGATATAGCGTTTCATCCATTCTTTAGCCCGGGTGTTAGTCAGGTTCCTGTGCTGAACTGTTCTGACCCTTTAGGTAATCAATAAAAGGAGACCATGTTCCAACGAATAATTCCTGTTTGTCGAACAGGGAGAGTCTGATTCTTTCCACATTTAAGGTCTCCGTCATTTCTATAATCCACATTTTAATTGTGGGGGTCGTAGGGCCTTTCCAAAATTTTAGAATTAATTTTTTTCCTGTTATTAAACTATAATCAATAAAGTTTCTTTGTGTTATACTAAATGTTTGATTTAATTCTAATATTCCAAGAATTATTAATTTTGGATCTGGGTCCAATTGTGTGCTGGTTACTTTAGATATTATACTGAAAATATTTACCCAGAATTGTTTAATTTTTATACAGTTTGCAAACATATGAGATAAGGTAGCTTCTAAATGTTGACATTTATCACATATAGGTGAGATATGTTGAAAAATTTTATGTAGTTTTGTTTTGGAATAATGTAACCTATGTATTACTTTAAATTGTATTAGAGAATGTCTGGCGTTTAATGAACATTGATGTATGTGTTGCAAACTTTCTTCCCAAGTATCTTTCGTTATTATTTGATTTAATTCTTTTCCCCATGTTTGTCTATGTAAGTCCGTCGATGGAATGTCACTGTCTAATAAGATATTATATATATAAGATATTAATTTTTCTGTATTAGGATGTTTGTTCCAACATTCATCAAGAATTTCTGAATTTCTAATTCGAAAATTCTGAGTATTTGATTTTACATAATCTCTAAGTTGAAGATATCTGAAGTAATCATTTCCTCGAAGTCCGTAAGTCTGTTGCAACACCTGAAATGTCAGAAAAGTGCCTTCCTTGTAAAGTTGTCCCATATTTTTAATTCCATAATTCTTCCATTGTGTAAAACCCCCGTCCAACCATGAAGGCTTAAACAAAGGGTTATTCACAATTGGAAGAAAAAGTGATAAATTATCTAATTTTAATGTCTTTTTTAATTGTTTCCAAATTCGTATAGCACTAAATATTATAGGGTTTTCCCTATAAATTGTTTTGTTTAATTTAGACGTAGCAAATAAAATCGAACCGATATCAAAAGGTAAACAATCTTCCTTTTCCATTTTTAACCAGTCTGGCTGATGATCTATTTCTTCCAACCAGAAATTCATATTTTTAATATTAACTGCCCAGAAATAAAACAAAAAGTTGGGTAAAACCAAGCCTCCATTCATTTTTGATTTACACAAATGTCTTTTGTTTATCCTATGATTCTTATAATCCCAGATGAAATCATTAACAATAGAATCCAGTTTTTTTAAAAAGGTTTTTGCCAGATATATCGGAATTGTCTGAAAAAGGTATAATATTTGCGGTAAAAAAATCATTTTTATGGCATTAATTTTGCCTACCATTGAGATAGGAAGTGTTTTCCAGTATTGAATATTCTTATGTAGTTTATTTAGTAATGGTGGAAAATTTGCTTTAAATAATGATGTATATTTCTTAGTTATATAAATACCTAGATATTTAAATTTTCCTTTACTATTTTAAATGGAAATTGTTGTATTATCTGTTTGTTATGTTCCCTTATTGGCATAATTTCACTTTTATTCCAATTTATTCTGTATCCTGAAAGTGAACCAAATTGGGTTATTAGCTTTAATAAATTTGGAATACTAATTTCTGGTTTTGTAATGTAAATTAATACATCATCTGCGTAAAAAGAAATTTTATTCACTGTGTCCTTTGTGTTATATCCGTGTATTTCCGGATGCCCCCTGACTCTTTCTGCAAGTGGCTCAATAGCAAGCGCAAATAATAATGGAGATAACGGGCATCCTTGTCTACAACCTCTAGATAGACTAAATTTAGATGACAACCTTTGGTTTGTAAATATTCTAGCCGTGGGATTTGTATATAACAGTTTTATCCATGTACAGAATTTCTCCCCTAACTGCATATTTTCCATCACCGAAAATAAATAAGACCATTCGACCTGATCAAATGCTTTTTCAGCGTCAAGTGAGATTATTGCTAGATCTTCCTTAATATTTCTCTTGGAATATATAATATTAAATAATCTTCTTAGATTATAATATGAGTACCGTTTCTGAATAAAGCCTGTTTGGTCAGGGTGTATTAATTTATTCATCACTGTACTTAATCTATTCGCTAGTATTTTAGTTAATATTTTCTGATCTGTATTTAAAAGTGCGATTGCTCTATATGATCCCGGGTCTTCCGGATCTTTATCAGCTTTAGGAATAAGTGTTATTATAGATTCATTTAAAGTGTCTGGAAGTTTCTGTTGAGTATAGATATACTCATACAATCTTTGTAAACGTGGGCAAAGCAAGTCATGAAATTTTTTATAAAATTCGGAGCCTAAACCATCTGGTCCTACTGCTTTACCATTTTTTAAAGAGCCGATAGACTCCTCAATATCTTTTATGGTAATCTCCTTTTCTAATAATTCTCTATCGTTTGAATCTAAACCTTTTAAATTACATTTTAGTAAAAAATCTGCTATTCCTTCTGATTGTCCTACGGTTTTAGTTGAATAAAGGTTATGATAGTATTGGAGAAATCTATCATTTATGTCCTTGGGCATTTTTAATAATTCTCCTGTCTCTGTTCTAATTTTATGAATTATTTTTCCCCTTCCATTTTTCGTAACTGACGTGCTAATAGTTTTTGTGGTTTGTCTCCAAATTCAAAATGTAATTGTTTGGTTTTTTGATAAAGTTTTATTACTTGTTCTGAATACATTTTATTTAATTTATATTTTAATACAGCAATTTTATTATGTTTTAAAATAGATGGCATTCTCGCATTTTCTATATCTAGTTGCTTGATTTCACTTTCCAATGTTTGTTGTTTAATCCTGTTCTCTTTATTATAAAATGCTTGAGCGGAAATTAATGTACCACGAACAAACGCTTTAAACGTTTCCCACATAAGAGAAGTAGGTGTGTCAGGGTTGTCATTTACCTCAAAAAATATTTGAATCTGTTTAATAATATATTCCTGGCATGATCTTTCGTTCAAAATTTGTGGGTTGAATCTCCAATATGTTTGTTTCTCGGATATTCCATTTAATTTAATCATGAATGTTACAGGTGCGTGATCTGAGATTATAATGTTATGATATTTTGAATTATAAATAAATGCGATAAACCTAGAGTCAACCAAAAAATAATCTATTCTTGAGTATGTTTTATGTACTGGTGAGTAAAATGAGTATTCCCGTCCAGTTGGGTTTTCTATTCTCCAGACATCCTTAATATTAGTGGTATTAATAAATGAATTTAAAAATACACTTGATTGAGATTTTACTTTTTTTTGCCTTGAAGATCTATCTAAGTATGAATCTAATGTACAGTTGAAGTCTCCTCCAATTATTAATTTATATTGTGTAAATTCAGGAATTTTATTAAATATTTTATTAAAAAACATGGGGTTATCAAAGTTAGGCCCATATACATTGAGAAGAATTACTTTTTCACCATTTAACTCTCCAACTAATATAATATATCTACCATCAATATCCACTATTGTTGAAGAGTTCGTAAAATGTATTCCTTTACGAATTAATATTGCAACTCCTCTGGATTTATGGGAAAAAGAGGAATGATATGATTCAGCGATCCACTTAGCTTTAAGTCTATGTTGAGATTCCTTTTTAAGGTGCGTTTCTTGGAGAAATATTATATCTGTTTTGATTAGGTTTAGATGTGCCAAAACTTTACCTCTCTTAATTGGTTCATTGATTCCCTTGACATTCCAACTACAAAATGTTATTCCCTGACCCTCTCTTATCATATTAACATCTTGCATATTGTTTCTAAGGTGGTCTATAGCCGAGCAGAAAGTACAACACATAGAACCTGACCCTGCTACCGAACTTCAGATAGATGAATTTAAAATCATATACATCGCTCTTCCGAACACATCTCCTTGTATTAGACTTGTTTTTCCATTCAAACGTTGAGTTATAAAAATATTAAAGTGAAAAAAGTGATAGAATTGATTAGTAAAGGGTGAAAGAAAAAGAACTACATCTACAATTAGTGTAGTTAGTAATAGCCACACTAACGTGGCTAGAATTCTAAAGACTTCCGTAGCCTTTGTAAAAAAAAATTCCCAGCTCCGTGCCCGAAGAAAAAGAAAGATTATTTCTAACATTCAAATAACTTCTTTGGGAGTAACAAACTTATATACATACCCATACATACACACACACACCATACATACATATATATATGTATATATACCCATGTGCATACATACATAAGCACGTATCCCTGCAGAAAAATTCAAGAATATCAAAAATTCACAACGTTATTATTCTCTGCATATTATATTATTTTCTTCGCTAAATCTATAAATTTAATTTTAATTTGAAAATCAAAGAGGAAAACCGTCAAGTTTTATTATGACATAGGCTAATTTACCTCTTGCATATCCTCTTATATAATATAAGTATGTAATTCATCTCTACGTTAATCAAAGACTATTAGTTATTAATCATTGTTATCAATCATATACAGTATTAAATTTTTATGAGGAATGTTGATGTTAATAATTTTAGTAGTAATGTGGATATTAAATAAGTATTAGTTGTAGTTAGGTATGAATATACAGATAATAACAATGATTAGTAAAATTAATAAAATAAAAAAAAAATTAAAAATACAAAGGTCCCGGTTTTCTCCAATGTCCTCCGTCCATTTCGGTTTTCAAATGTCCTTAAAGCTCTTAAAAGAACTCTAAAGGTCCTTTTAGATCTGGTGGTCCTGTTAGTCCTTGACTCCTAAGGCGTAAAGTAAATTCTTCAGTCTACGGTCAGGTTCCCGATTTCTTTGGCGTATTCCAGTGCTTTTTCGTGGTCCGTAAAAAATAGCTCCTTGGACTTGTAGGTGACTCTTAGTCTTGCGGGATAAAGCAGGCCGTATCTCAAACCATGTACATTCTTCAGTATTCTTTTTGTCTCAGTGAACAGCGCTCTTTTCTTGAAGACTTCTGCCGGATAATCTCGGTAAATACTGAATCTCACACCTTCAAAAAGGAGCTGTCCGCCTTGAACAGTTTTCTTCATTATATCGTCAAATTCATGATCCAGTTGCACCTTTACGATGATTTGTCTTGGATGGGCTTCATCTTGTGTACGACGTCGCTGCGCTCTATGAGCTCGACCGAGTGAAGGTTTGTGATCCAATTTTAAGGCTTTTTGTAATAGGTCTGCCACAAAATCCCGAGTGCCCATTTCCTTCTCACTTCCTTCTTTCACCCCTACAATTCTTAGGTTCGTACGTCTTTGACGACCCTCCAAATCGGTACATTTGTCATTTAATTTGATCACCATATCGGAGAGGCGTTGGTTTTCAGTAAGGAGTAGAGCTACAGTTTCCTCACTTGTCGCCGCCCATTTCTCAAGTTCGGTTATCGCTGTTCTATGTTGATCAAGTTCGTGACGAATGGGGGCCACATCCATATTGACATTCGCTTCCACCGAAACGAGCCTGGCTTCCAGCGTTTCCATCTGATCCTTGACTTCTTCCTCCGTCGTCCTTTTCCAGATTTCCAGTATTTGTTGAACGGTAGAAAGCATTTCTGCTTTAAAATCTACCTTGAAAGAGTAGAGATCCTCTTTAAATTTCTCTCCAAAATTCTCTCCAAAGGTTTTCAATTCGGCAACGAGAAAAGTTTTAAGATCCTCCATTTCGGACTTTTTCTGTTTTGTTTTCTTCGGAGGTTCTTCCTGGGGCGACGTTGTAACTGAGGCCGAGGCCTCTGTAGGGCCTTCCTCTTCCGGCTGCGATTTCCCTTTAGCGCCTTTTTTTTGTGTCACACGGGTTGGGGTACGTTGTAACGACATACCGTAGAGTAGCGCGCCTGATGACGTCACGCAGGCAGCCGTTCAGATCGCGATCGCTGCAGGTAAAACCCGATTTTCTCCCGTTTTTAGTTTCTTCGGCACGGAGCTAGTTGGCGCTGGACTCAAGCCTCCATAGCGCCACCGGAATTTTACAGCCAGATTTATCACTTCTGAAACTTTTTAGATGCCAAAGGAATCAAGAAAAAACACAAATAATGCCTTAGTTGATGAAATGCAGTGAGCAAACGGGTAATGTTCGACAAGCACTTTGGCTGTTGTCCCTTCAGCTCTCGCTTCTATCTACCGTCATTTCTCCTCACTTTTGGAATTCTGAAGTAGGCTAAATGTCTCACACTTATCCCGATTTCCATAATTATTTACAGCGCAAAAATTGACCACCCTCTCTCTCTCTCCTCTCTTCCCCTCTCCCTCTTTCTCCCCTCTCCCTCTCTTCCCCCTCTCTCCCCTCACCTCACTCTCCCCCCTCTCTCGCCCCCTCACTCAACCCTCCCCCTCCCCTAACTCTCTCTCCCCTCTTTCCCCTAACTCTCTCTCCCCTCCCACTTTCTCCCGCCTTCTCTACCTCCCCCTCACCTCTCTCCCCCTCTCCATCTCTCCCCCATTTCTCCCTCCCACCCTTGCTCTCTCTACCCTCTCTCTCCTCTCTCTATCTCCTCTTTCTCTTTGCCCCCTCTCCCTTTCCCCCCCTGTCCCCCTACCCCCTCCCTCTCCCCTATCTCCACCCCCTCTCTCTTCCTTTCTTCCCCCTCTTCCTCCCCCCTATTTCCCCCCCACTCACTCCCTCCCCCTCCCTCTTACCTCGTCTCTCTCTTCCCCCTCTCTCTCACCTCTCCTCTCCCTCCTCTCTCTCTCCCCACTGTCTCCCTGTCTCCTTCCCCTCTCTCTCTCTCCCTCTCCCTTTGAGAGTCTCTGTCCCTTCGGCAGAGACTCTCACGGCAGCGGCGCAACGCCTCCGACGGCCCGGGACTCTTGCACTGGGGCTGCTACATGACCGGAGCTGCAGCGAGCAACTCGCCAGCCCCGCAAACTCTTGCAAGCCGCGGCTCCCCGCATCTGTCCCAGCTGCAACTTCTGCTTCCATCCCTCCCTCAGCCCCGGCTCTCCAACACCCGCGGCCCATGCAGTTTATGAGTTTTGAAATTTTCGTTGATCACAGAATTTCTCACGACAGAGCGCGAGAAATTTGTGATCAGCGTGAGGGCGTGAGAATTTGTCGAGATGCGTTATTTAACGTGTGAATGGGTGATCGAAGTTCAGCATGGTCTTGGTGGGCCGAAAGGCCTATTTCCATGTTAAATATCTAATAGAATTATGCAAGAGACCAAAGTATGAAGATGTACTGGAAACCTACAGGGCTGAAAGATTGGAGGAGGTGGCGTGAATGGCAAAATTCATGTTTCTTTTTAATCTACTCTGATGACCACAGGTTAGGTGCATAAATCGCAAACAGTTTTGCTGGTTTTACATTTAATTCTGGCAGTGAATGCCACTAACAAAATGACCCCCCCCATCCCCATCACCCAGTTCCTTTCCCCTCCTCCATCCACTCATCTCACAGCCTTCCCAATTCCAAGTCAACCAATTTTATCCCCAAATCCATGCTCATGCCACCCCTGGTTCTACATTTTATGCGCTATTTGCACCATTTGGTTTTCTGTATTATAACCTGCAACTCAATCACCTGCCGATTAGTCCCTCCTCACCTGGATAGAGAAAAATGCTGGGTGTTTTGTTGTAGTTCAATGTATACATTTTGCAAATAGCTGAATAAATGTAATTTAGTAAATGTGAGGAATGGGTTAATAGGTATAGTTGATTTAGACAAGAACCCATTGTCTAGTAGGGAGTATAGTAGGGAGTATAGAACGGAGAATAAGGGGAGTAAAGAACAAGTACAAATGGTGACTTTTCAAGGATGAGAACAGAGAAGATAAGGAGACCGTCCATTCTGGAATTAGGGTAAGGGTCATGAGAACCACTCTGTGCGCTTGCGTAATGAGATAAATGAATATTGCAAACACACCCATCATGACAAGATGTCTCATTTAAATGTACATGCGATGTATGATCTGGGAGGCACCAGGGGCGGTACCTGTAGAATGTACACCTCAGTGCTCTGATTTGACAAGAGCCCGAAGGGGAGGAATAAATGTAACAAATGTAAAATGATGTGAATAAGAGAGAGATGAATTCCATCTCTCGGTGTGTCTTGACAGGGGAGACACCCAACTCTGCAGACTTGCTAATAAATAAACTTGTTTCTCTACATTCTCTACGCATCGTGAGTGTTCTTTCACAACTTGCGCCTGACAGCTTGGGGGCTCGTCCTCGGGATCCCCACTCCGGCCAGCTGGCGACAGTATACGGAAGAAGGGACGGTGCACCCCGTTGATTTCAACGGTCCCAGACCCCTAGATTGTCGTCAGCGGTTTGAGCGAGTGATATCCAGGACCAGAGATTAGAGAAAACTGAGTTCCGATCCGGAAGATCGGGGGGAAATTCGCGAAGGAGCCAAATCGAGTGATTCTTGTGCACAAGACCCGGGTAAGAAAACTGACAATTAAGTACTACTCGGGCGATTAAATAAGACCTTGTGGATACCGCCCTGAAGAATTCAGGGGTCTGTACGGGCAAGGCAGAAAAGGCAGGAAAATAGATCTGGGGTAAACAGGTCGGGGGGGAAATTCCGATCGGGAGGATGGGCCATGAGAACGGAAAGCCCACAAGGGAGGGGAAGGGCGGTAAGCCCGACCCCAGCATTCTGCCTGATAGTCCGTTGGGGCGAATGCTGAGCCTCTGGGGGCAGAGAAATACCCAGGGATTGGAGGACAAAAATGATTGAGCCTCTGGGGGCAGAGAAATACCCAGGGAATTGGAAGACAAAAATGAATTGATTCTGTTATATTGAGTTTTAATACATGTAAAAGATGTTGCATTTATTGAAGTAAGAATGGAACAAATGTGATTTGTGTGTAAAAACCGGTTTGGAATGAAAGAGGAAGTTTATATATGTGATAATTATTTTGTTTATTGTATAAGAGTAAGTAAGTAAGTTTTATTAAAATCAAAACTGTTCACTGGAGGTAGGTGTATGTTCCTTTAAATAAATCAGGTCATGGTGAAAGGCGCCGAACAGCTGTAAGATAACGATTAATGTTTGTATCCTCGTAAGAAGGGGAAGTTGTGAAACCAGCTTTTGGTTTTTCTGATGTTCTTTTAGATTTCTAGTCAGTAAAGATAATTTGGAAAATTGTTACTAGTGCTAGGAATTGGACATTTAAAATAGTGGTGAATATGGATTGAAGTAATTGGAAATACGTTAATTGGTAAACATTCAAGTTTAGAAAGAAAGGAGAGAGAGGCAGTTAGAAGATAACAGAAGTAGAAAAACGACATGCGTGAAAGTAATAAAGCAGAAGGAGTCAGTGGAAGATTTTTGCAAGGAGGCTAGAATATTTGAGAAGCAAGAAATTGAGTTTAGAATTAGAAAGAAGGCATACCAGAAAGGATTAAAGTTGGAAGCATTGGGATAAAGTGATGAGACTGCTTTAAAGAGAAAAGAGAAGGACAGACACGGATTATCCCTTGGGGCACCCATAAACTGAAAGGGCTAAAAAAATACCTCACCCTATATCCCTGATGGGGGAGGAAATGGATTAGGGCTTTGGAGGAGGAGAACGTGGGACGATTATTGATCATGGAAGATTTGAAGGCACTGTTGGTAAAAGTGATAGGAACCACTAAAGTGACAGAACTACTGAAGATGGCATACTGTTTGACACAGTCAGGCAGAGGGTATGGCAGACCCTCAGACAATGTTACCCACTTAAGAGGAACCCCAAGGAACAAGGGGAGATACAGAAGGAAAGGCAAATAGCCTATCTGGAAAACCAGCTGAAAAGGTGGAGAGTTGATTGCTGAACATTATATTATGAACTACTGTGGTGGATGTCATTCTTCTTAAAGTCAAGCAGATTCAGCGAACAGTTGGTCTCTGTGGTCGAGAAATATCGCAAAGATAGGAAAAAGACTTGCAAACCAGCAGGAGGAGTTGTTGTCAATAAACAATGGACCTAAGTGAGTCCTATGACGGAACCAAGCAGGGCCAGAGAATTACATGCCAATAATGAATGTCTTTGGGGTACGTTTCCTCAAAAAGTCCTATCAGGAGTGAAATTAATCTGGATATAAGCCCTAACAGGACTGGGGTCCCCAAGAGAGAAGGGGATTTAAAGGAGGATTTGTTGATATTGTTCCATAAGTAACAAGCGATGTAAGAGAGAGAGAGAGAGATTTAAAAAAAAAATACTTCAGAATGTAGGACAGAGTATGATAACCTCGGGAAAAGGCAGGATATAGTTCAGACTAGATTTGGTATAAGCCCTGTAGTGTCGTTTATGATGAATAAGGTAATTAAGAGGTTTGGTAGACCTACAGAAATCAGCTTTGACAACGGATTGTTTTCATTTAGGGAGTAGCTAAGTTGGCGATAGAGACCCTTAGAGTAAAATACACATTTAGGTATGTAACACCTGCAGTCACAGGCATGGTGGAAAGAATAAATGGAACATTGAAGGTTAAAATAAATAAGATTTGTTTAATTACAAAGTTGAATTGGATCGATGCCCTGCCATTGGCACTGAAGAGATGTTGCATGCAAACTAACCGAGCAGGTGGCACAATAGAGAGGTCCCTACAAGAGACCGAGTTTTGGAACAGTTAAAGATAGAATTTTAAAAGTATATGAAACAGTTAATTATGATATACAAGTCTATTTATGAACAGGAAAAGTAAAAGCTGTTGGAGGTGGACCAGGAGGAAGGACCCTTTAAACCTGAAGACAAGGTGTATGTATGAGTTTTCTAAACTACCGACCGATGTTCAGGTAGAAGGTTGATATACCTGGTACCATTTCAATAATACATGAGGGCTGTCCCGCATGTACGAATAGATAATAGCCCTGAGGTAAGTGAACAGGAGGACAAGAGATGTGAGAAAAGAGTAGAGTTTGAACAAGAACGTTGTTTGACATCAGTGGTGGGCAAAATAATGGAAAGCATACTTAAGACAATATATAAGAATAGGGTAGGATTAGGAAGAATTAGCATGGATTTCTGATTGTGATGTTTGACGAATCTTGAATTTTTTGAAAAGGTTATTAGGGAAATTGATGAGGGTAAAGTGATGGATGTTGATTAGATGAACTTCAGTAAGGCCTTTGACAAGGTTCAATAAGGAAATAAGGTTGGTTAAGAAGGGTTAGTAAGGAATAGCAAGATGGATTAAAAAGTGGCTGTATGGGAGATGTCAGAGAGCAATGGTGGATGGATGTTTGTCAGGTTGGAGGTCAGTGACTAGAAGGGTACCTCGGGATGTGTGTTCGGTCCACTGTTGTTTGTCATGTGAATCAATAATCTGGATGTTGGTGTGGTAAAATAGATTAATAAGTATGTAGATGATACTAAGATAGGTGGTGTTGTGAATAATGAAGTAGATTTTTAAAAGTGTACAGAGAGATTTAGGTCATTTGGAAGAATGGGTTGAAACATGACAGATAGGTTTAATGTTGATAAGTATGAGATGATACATCTTGGCAGGACAAATCAAAATTGAATGTACATGGTAAATGATTGTGAATTGAGGAATGAAGTTGAACAGGCGGATCTAGGAATAACTGTGCATGGTTCCCTGAAGGTGGAATTTCATGAAGATAGGATGGTAAAGAAAGATTTTGGTGTGTTGGCCTTTATAAATCAGAGCATTGTGTATAGAAGTTGGGTTGTAATGTTAAATTGTACAAGGTATTGGTGAGGTCAATTGTGGAGTATGGTGTATAATTTTGGTAGGCATAATTATAGGAAAAGGTCAACAAAATAGAGAGAGTACAGAGGAGATCAATTAGAATGTTGACTGGGTTTCAGCAACTAAGACACAGAGAAAAGTTGAACAAGTTAGGTCTTTATTATTTAGGAAAGATAGAAGGGGTCCCAACAAATACAAGGGAATGATGTATTCCTAAGGAACTATTTACTGGCAGTATCTCGTTCTATTACAGAATTAAGAACCAAGGGGCTGCTGGCACAGAGTCCCCATCTCGACTTTCCAATCCATTCTGTGAAAGCGGGGGACTGGGATCTTGTAACATCATGGAAGGAGGAAAAGCTGCAAGCTAAGTGGACTGGACCCTACCTGGTGTTACTAATCACCGAGACAGCAGTACGAACAAAAGAAAAAGGGTGGACACACGCAAGCCGATTTAAGGGTCCTGTGGAGGCCCCACCAAACAATATCAGCCCGTGGACTGTGCGCAAAGGAGAGGAACCATTGACTTTAATATTTAACAAGAACCCGCGGGAAAATGAAGATTTCGTGTTGGTGGGTCGTGTGTTGGGTGGTTACCCAACTATGTAAGCATACAGAGTGTTCAAATGCAGGAAAGTGGAAGGATGTGCAGATAGAACAGGGAGAATGAGCCTAAGGATTTGAAGATAATGATAGTAGCAGGAGAAACAGAATTAAGGCAATTATACGAGGAGGGAATACCTACAGGAGGGAAGGGAGCCAACACCTGGCTTGCCTGGATGATGTACACGGCCAGGAGTATGCAACACACCAATTGCTACGCCTGTGCCGGAGCTAAGCCTCAGCTGGTTCCAGTACCATTTCCCTTGAATTGGGATAGGACACCTGGGGCTATGTCATGTATACTACAGCTATTCACGAATCCCATCCTACCAAAGGATGCGACCTGCCAGAGTTATCATTACCTACTCCCGGCTAGCAACAACAATACAAAGGGCCGAAGGACAGACCCTTCGACACACACATATATATAGATGCGATAGGGGTGCCAAGAGGGGTACCCGATGAATTCAAAGCCAGAAACCAGATAGCTGCGGGCTTTGAGTCCATACTCTTCTGGTGGTCCACACTTAATAAAAATGTGGACTGGATCAACTACCTATACTACAATCAACAACGCTTTGTAAATTACACTTGAGATGCGGTTGAAGGATTAGCGGAACAACTGACAGATACCAGCCTAATGGCCTGGCAAAATCGCATGGCCTTAGACATGCTACGGGCTGAGAAGGGAGGGGTGTGTGTAATGTTTGGGGAACAATGTTGCACCTTCATCCCCAACAACACTGCTCCTGATGGGTCAGTATCGAGAGCCCTAGCAGGTCTCACCTCCCAGTCTATCGAATTTAAAACACAGTATGACCAGCGAGAGGAAGATAAGGAGGCGAAGATTCTGCTGCTAGCATTAGAGAACGGACAGATAGTCTAAATCAAAGATTGCAGTAGCAAAAGTAAAAGTGTGGATTGTGAGGAATGGGTTAATAGGTATAGTTGATTTAGACAAGAACCCATTGTCTAGTAGGGAGTATAGTAGGGAGTATAGAACGGAGAATAAGGGGAGTAAAGAACAAGTACAAATGGTGACTTTTCAAGGATGAGAACAGAGAAGATAAGGAGACCGTCCATTCTGGAATTAGGGTAAGGGTCATGAGAAACACTCTGTGCGCTTGCGTAATGAGATAAATGAATATTGCAAACACACCCATCATGACAAGATGTCTCATTTAAATGTACATGCGATGTATGATCTGGGAGGCACCAGGGGCGGTACCTGTAGAATGTACACCTCAGTGCTCTGATTTGACAAGAGCCCGAAGGGGAGGAATAAATGTAACAAATGTAAAATGATGTGAATAAGAGAGAGATGAATTCCATCTCTCGGTGTGTCTTGACAGGGGAGACACCCAACTCTGCAGACTTGCTAATAAATAAACTTGTTTCTCTACATTCTCTACGCATCGTGAGTGTTCTTTCACAACTTGCGCCTGACAGTAAACAAGACAACGTGCCATTTGTCTTCACTGGCACGTTGTATGAACAATGGTTCAATGATGCTTTATTTGTCACAAATGCAACTGCACAGTGACATTGTTTTTGCATATATTACACAGGCAGGTACTGCCGTTTTTGGCGCCATTATCCAAAGTCCAAAGTCCAGTTGTCCCATGTGCTCAATGTACATATTTACATCTACTCCCCATCACCCTAATTTTGTTTTAATTTCAAGCATTTAGCATAACTATTGAAAGTGATTAGTTCTGAAAGTGTAATTCTAACCATTTAATTAGGGGAAAAATAATCTTATTGATGATCTTACCTCTTCGTCCATTGGATCTTTGTTACTCATCAATAGATATACGTTGCCCAATAATAACTACGAAAACCTCTCAGGGATTTGAGACTAGTTTGCGAATGGATCCAGCTGTGCATGTCCATGCAAAGTACATTGATCATTGATCTAGATCAAATACAAAGTGTTGAAGTGAATCAGCAGGTCAGGTACCAGCTGTGGGGGACAATGGAGAAACGATCTTCAGCATCGAGAACCTTCTTTAGCGTCTAGTACCGTTGGCGGACACCACGTGACGCGACGCGGCGCCATCTTGTCGATGCGGCCATGACGACGCTCGAGGACGGAGCGCGGGCGGGAAGGTGGAGTTGAAGGTGGAGTTGAAGGTGAAGGTGAAGGTGAAGGGGAGGGGGAAGTGTCTGTCTGTCTGTGTCCGTCTGTCTGTGTCTGTGTCCGTCTGTCTGTCTGTGTCCGGGGCTCGAAGCGGGCGGGAACCAACTTGTTTACAAATAACATTTGCGGTGGTGAAGGACGATCCTGCCTTTGGGAAACGGCGCTGTCGGAGAAAAAAGCCTCGTCTCCTGAGGCCCCGGGCGCTGCCTCCCCCTATAGCCCCGCCCACCCCGGGCGCTCCCTCCCTCCCTCCCCCTGTAGACCCGCCCTCCCTCCCTCCCCCTGTAGACCCGCCCTCCCTCCCTCCCCCTGTAGCCCCGCCCACCCCGGGCGCTCACTCCCTCCCTCCCCCTGTAGCCCCGCCCACCCCGGGCACTCCCTCCCTCCCTCCCTCCCTCCCTATTCCCCTCCCCTGGCCTCCAGTTCCCGGGCGCTGCCACAGATACGGGTTCGATCCTGACTACAGGCGCCGGCTGCACGGCGTTGGCTCCTTCCTTCTCCCCCCACACCCCAAAGTCTTCAAGAACAGAATTCCGCGAGTCATGGAGGATAAGTGTACACATCTCTTTGCCGTGTACAAAAGATGGTGGTAATAGTCAGGTGAGACTTCCACTGCTGAATCACTATCACTAGCAATGTTACAAAATTTTGAGATTTAAAAAATAAATTCTGCAATTTATCCCATCAGATAAAGCATAAAAGAAGTTTAATTTGACACCTAATTCACTTTCATATCTTCAGTATTAAAAAAGTTTTGGCCATTTTCATACTCGGAAATTAGCATCTTGTTCCCTATGCTTTTCCATTGACTTAACACAAAAGCTGTGACCGAGGTCAGTTAAAAGCCCATAACTTTCTTAGAAATTAAGAAGCATTCTGAAACAAATATGAAACAATCTTACTTAGAAGACATGAAATTAAAGCATATAATTAGTTGGTTACCTAATTATAGCTAATTACAAAATTCAATTACTAGATCTAAACATCTATCAATTTCTTAAGAATAGGTTAACATTTTTAAATAGCCTAAAGGCTCTGTGTTACCTGTTTGCGGTCATCGGCGGTGAAGCGCGGCGTCGCCGAGAGCGGCGAGCCTATCCACCGGAGCGCCGCACGGATGCTGCGCGGGGGCAGAGTAATTCAAACACGGCGGGTCCCACGTGCTTGCGGTAAGTAAAAAAAAGGGCGGGCTGAGTGCGATGATGTCGGCCCGCCACACGTGACTCACGAGCGGCGGCTGTGGCGGCGGCCATCCTGATCGCGGCGCTGTAGCGGTGGCTGTGCCTGCAGCCGTGCCGCACACGTGCCTCACTGGCGGAGGCACGTGCCTCACTGGCGGAGGCTGTGGCAGTGGAGGTTTGACGCACGGCGCTCGAGCCACACTGGCGGCGGCCCGTGCGGGCGGCCGTGCTGCACTCGTGCATCACTGGTGGAGGTTGTGCGGTGAGTATATAGTTTTCAACATTGTCGATTTTATTTTAGCACCGTGCGGTGTTGGGAACACCGCCACACGGCCCCGGAATTGTACGTTCTCACGAGTGCGCGGTCTATGGCGGCAGATTCTTCCCGTTTCGCCACCAATGACCGCAGACTCGTGAGACAGGCCTTTAAGTGTCCAAATAACATTCACACAAGAATTCACAATATAACATATTTTTTAAATCTCATTGTCATGAATTTACAGGCCAAATGGAAGGAATTGAATGTTTTTTTTTTTTTTTTTTTTTTTTTTAAATTTTTATTTATTAGAAGTACATTACATTACAACCACATACATTAATACTCGTCATTTATATCTTCTTACAATTAATGTACTCCCTTTATTTATTTTTTTACACTAGAAAAAGAAAAGATTGAAAGAAAGAAGAAAGTGAAGGAAAAAGTGCAAGTGTAGAAAAGTGTAGAAAATGTAACAACAAAAAAGGACGAAGACCCTATAAGAGCGAAATTAAAAACAAAAAGAAAAAGAGTTAAGAAATAGGCCCTAAGAAAAGAGAAAGAGAAAAAAGAGAAACAAATGTTTTTTTTGAGCATTACGTAAATAGGACATATCAACTCTTCAACTATCATCCCCCCTTACCTGACCTCAATTTTTTATTTTTTTAAAGTACTTTTGCACCATATGTTTGTAATAATTCTATAAATGCAGACCACGTCAGGTGGAAGTGATCTGGTTTACCTTCTAGGAGGAGTCTTATCTCTTCTAGGTGTAATGTTTCAAACATATTTGAAATCCACATATTTATAGTTGGTATTGGAGCCTTCTTCCAAAATTTCAGAATTAGCTTTTTTCCAGTTATTAACCCATAGTCCATTAATTTCTTTTGAAACACATTTAGTTCTGGATCATCTTCCGTTATTCCGAAGATAATCCATTCTGCTTTGGGTATCAGTCTTGTTTTAAATAACTTTGTAAAGATTTCAAAAATGTCATTCCAAAATTTTTGAATTTTTGTACAGAAGACAAATGAGTGCGCTATAGTTGCTACTTGGGATTGACATTTATCACAAATAGATGATACGTTTGGGAAAATTTTATGAATTTTAGTTTTCGAATAATATAATCTATGTAAAATTTTAAATTGTATTAAAGTGTGTCTTACATTAATCGAGCATTTATGCACGTTTAATAAGTATTCATTCCAACTTTCCTTTGAAATTTTAATAGCTAACTCTTGTTCCCAGTCTCTTCTGATACCCTCCGTAGGTGGTATTTGTACATTTAAAATAATATTATACAAATATGATATTAAGTTTGCTGATTCCGCTTTTATCTGCATTGCCTCGTCCAATACATCTACTGGATTATTATAATGATCTTTTGTATATTTTTTCAAATAGTCGCATATTTGAAAATATTTAAAATATTGATTATTTCCGAGTTTATATTTTATTTGTAATTGTTGAAATGAAAGTAATTTTCCAGTTTCATACAAGTCACCAAGCGTTTTAATTCCTAGTCTATCCCATTGTGTATAAGCTTTATCTATAATAGAAGGACTAAACGAAGGGTTATTGACTATAGGTAATAAAAGTGATAAGTTTCTTAATTTTAAATTTTGTTTTATTTGTTTCCAAATACGGATTGTACTATGAATAATTGGGTTCTTATTATAGTTTATGTTATTCAGTTTCATTGGAGAGAGGAGGATCGCTCCAATGTTTCTAGAGGAGCAATCCTCTTTCTCCATTACAATCCAGTCTACTTGCTGGGCGGAGTTATCCATCAGTTGAATCATGTTTTTAATATTTACTGACCAATAATAATACATAAAATTAGGTAGTGCTAGACCCCCCAATACTTCAGATGGGTTTTTTGTATTCTATGTGATTTATAGTCCCATATAAAATTAGTGATATCTGAGTCGAGTTTTTTAAAAAACTTCTTAGGTAAGTATATAGGAATTGATTGAAATAGGTATAAAATTTGTGGTAAAAAGATCATTTTTATTGCGTTTATTCGGCCCATTAAAGACATCGGGAGCGTTTTCCAGAATTTAATTAGTGTATTTAGTTTATTAAGTAGGGGGTCAAAATTTGCCCTGAACATACCTTGATATGTTCTGGTAATTTCGATTCCCAAATATTTAAATTTTTCTGTAGCTATTTTAAAAGGGAATTTTAAAAGATGTGTTGAATCTTTCGGTTTTATTGACATAATTTCACTTTTATTCCAATTTATTCTGTATCCAGAAAAAGATCCGAAGTTTTCAATTAAATTTAATATATTTGGTATAGTGATTTGAGGTTTTGTAATATACAATAATATATCATCCGCGTATAAAGATATTTTATTATATGAGTCTTTAGTATTATATCCATGAATATCAGGGTGTATTCTAATTTTTTCTGCTAGCGGTTCAATAATGAGAGCAAACAGCTGTGGTGATAATGAGCATCCTTGTCTATTTCCCCTTGATAGTTGAAATTTTGAGGATAATATGTTATTAGTAAGTATTCTAGCTGTAGGTTTGTTATATAGTAACTTAATCCATAAAATAAAATTCTCTCCCAGTTGAAATTTTTGTAATACTTTATCCATATAATTCCATTCTACTTGATCAAATGCTTTTTCAGCATCCAGCGAAATAATTGATAATTCTTGATCTTCAGATTTGTGTGAGTGCATTATGTTGAGTAGACGTCTCATATTATTAGAAGAGTATCTCTTAGGGATAAACCCTGTCTGATCTGGGTTTATTAATTTACTAATGTATTTACTTAATCTTCTAGCTAATGTTTTCGCTAATATTTTTTGATCTGTGTTTAACAATGCTATAGCTCTATATGAGCCAGGTTCTTCTAAATCTTTATTTTTCTTAGGTATTAATGTAATCGTTGATTCCGCTAATGTATCAGGTATTATTCGTTTTTTAAAAGCGTATTGGTACATTTTTTGTAATCTTGGTATTATTTTATCATAAAACCTTTTATACAATTCATTAGTAAATCCATCAGGGCCTGGTGTTTTTCCATTCTTTAATGAGTTTATTGTATCTTCTAATTCCTTAATTGAGATTTGTGCACCCAGTTCCTCTTGTTCCTTCAGCTCTAACTTTGGAAGATTACAGGTATCCAAGAACTTTGTGATATTATTGGAATCAATTATCGTTTTAGATGTATACAAATTCTCGTAAAATTGCGCAAATCTTTTATTAATATCCTTCGGTGTTGTTAATAATTCCCCTTTATCTGATTTGATCTTTGGTATAGTATGTTCCTTTTCTCGTTTTTTTAGCTGGCGAGCCAAAGGTTTATGCGGTTTATCCCCAAATTCAAAGTGCTCTTGTTTTGTAATTTGAAAAAGTCTTATAAGTTTGGCAGATAATAATTTATTTAATTTAAATTTTAAAATTATTATTTTATTATGTTTATCTATTGATGGATCTTTAGCATTATCTATATCCATTTGTCTAATAAGTTCTTCTAACTGTCTTTGTTCATTCTTATTCTTTTTATTTTGAAAAGCTTGATATGAAATTATAATACCCCTAATGTATGCTTTAAAAGATTCCCAAAGTAAAGTAGGCGATATATCTGAAGTATCATTTGTTTGAAAAAAGACCTCCATTTGTTCTTTTAAATATATACTCGCTTGTGGATCTTTTAAAATTTGAGAGTTAAATCTCCAGAATGATTTATTCTTAGACAATCCTTCCAGTTTTAAAAAGAAAGTTAGTGGAGAATGGTCTGAAATTGAATTTGTATGGTATATTGCATTAGATGTTTGGGGGATTAATTTTGTATCCAGCAGAAAGTAGTCTATACGTGAGTATGTCTTATGTACCATTGAGTAAAACGAATATTCCCTGCCAGTTGGATTCACAATTCTCCAAACATCTGCTATATTAGTGTTATTTATATAGGTATTGAGGAGTTCCCCAGTTTTCGATTTCATATTCCCTCTCTGTTTTTGACTTGATTTATCTAAGTACGGATCTAAAACACAGTTAAAGTCTCCGCCTATTATAACATTTTGATAGTTTGACTGCAATTACATTGAAGATTTTATTGAAAAAGTGGGGGTTATCAAAGTTAGGGGCATATATATTTACCAAAGTAAGTGGAGTGTCATGGATTTCTCCATTAACTATTAGGTATCTCCCTTCTATATCTGTTATAATATTCTTTGCTTTAAATGGTATACCTTTTCTTATGATAATTGACGTGCCTCTAGATTTTGAAGTAAATGAAGAGTGGTATGTTTGACCTATCCATTTCGCCCTCAGCCTAACTTGATCCTGAGGTTTTAGGTGTGTTTCTTGTAGGAAGGTAATGTCAGAATTGTACATTTTTAGCTGAGCTAATACCTTACCCCTTTTGATAGGTTCGTTAATACCTCTTATATTCCAACTACAAAATGAGATTCCTCCTAGGTTCTCTTGTGTGGTGTCATGCATTTTGAATAATTATAGTACCTTTGAATCTTGTGGTGCGTCCATGTCCCAGGTCTTTAGGTATTGGGGGAGTTTTTGAATTATTAACTTTAGCTGGTATGTCCATTTTACTCTTATCACTAAACACAAAACACAAACAAGTGATTTTATGTGGTAAAAAAAAAACTAAAAAAGTGAGGCTACAGTGTCTGATATAGTCGGCACTGTAGCGAGTGTCCCACCTGTAGGTGGGAAAAAACCTTGTTTTGACTTCCATTGCGTTGTTACTCAAATAGCTCCGCTCTCTTAGTTAATCATAACATATTAAAATATTAAAACGAGGCCTCACATTCAGATATATAATACAATTTTACCCTGATATTTCCTTATAACATATATATATATCGGAGTTTAATTATTAAACCAATATTTTTGATTTCAATAAGAATCAACTGTTGGTTGAAGGGGTTAACGAGACGTGCTCCTGGACATAAGCCAGGAGCTCGTTTCTCATCCCCTCCTCCCGCTTATAGACAAGGTTACAATTTATTAAAAATTCATATTAGTATGTTAGTTCATTATTTTTTTTTTGTTAGTATTCTAATCTAACCTGCATAACTTTTAAAGTTGTTAATAGGATAAGTTCTTACAATTGGTTATAATATTTTAATCAATAAGCAATTATTTTCTGATTTATATTCCAACTGTTAAGTTGTTTACACGTTTTGAACAGAAAATGTCCTTGATTCAACATTCCAGAGATAACAATGTAACTATCCCCAGACCAAACATAGCTGAGAATGGTTCGGATCTGCCAAAACTCCCTTTCATTTCTGTTTTTCAACGATCGTTTGGGCATATTTGAATGCGTCTTCAGGCTTAACAAATGACTTTTCAAGACCATTAAAGGAAATACGCATTTTCGCGGGATAAAAAACCCCAAATCTGACCCCTTCTCTCCCTCTTAAAAGATCTTTAACCTTATCAAATTTGTTTCTTTTTTGCACAATTTCATACGGGTAGTCCCTGAATATCTTAATAGTGTCCTTGTCCAGCCGCAATTGTACACCATATTTGATTTTGCTCATAACATATTCCAGTTCTGCAGTATCTCGAAATTTCACTATAATATGTCGTGGATAAGCTTTTCCCGCACCAGATCTTTTTCCAAATCTTGGGACACGATGAGCCACTTCGATTTTCGGTTCCTTGGAAAGATTCAACAGTTGTTTCAACAAGCCCATGGCAAATTCACGTACCTGTTCCCCTTCTGCCCCATCTGAAACACCAAGAATTCTCAAATTCTGGCGTCTAGAGCGAGCTTCCAGGTCCAGGCATTTGACTGAGACTTTCTCTAATTGAGTCCCCATTTGTAGTGACGATTGTTCGTTTTCTCGCCTCATTTGCTCATGTTCTTGCCTCAATTTCGCCATGTCTTCTACCAGTCGAGCCGTGTTTTTCTCCAATTCCGTAATTGTGTGCATACTTGCAGCTACTGTTTCAAGTACAGCCGTGAACTTATCCGTAGTAATTACATCCATCTTATCCATTTTCTCTGATAGTCCATCTTTCACCTCATCAATTCGTTTATTCATAATGTCCAGTAAATCCGTCATATTCTTCTGGTTACCAGCATTTAAATCCTTCATCATCTTCTCCATTCCTTCCATCATTTTTGCCGAATTTTCCTTCATTTCCTTCTTATCTTCCACCGTATTATCCGAAATCTCATCTTTCAAATTTTTCATTGATTTCTTCAAGTCATCAAAGCCTTTCTTAGATCTTGTACCCATTTCTGCAGCCACTTCAGACACTTCAGAGGTAACTTCTGCTTCAGACTTTTTCAGCAACTTATTCACTGTTCTCTGAGGGCTCACAGCTGGAGGCAATTTACTCATTTAAAGGGCTTCAAACCACCGTTTAAAACATCGCGTTTAACGATGACGTCATCAGCGCGGTAACCAGAAGCTCCGGTAAGGTTTTTAAAAACAATCCCGATTTCTGGACCCGTTTTACACGATAAATCGTGAAGTTTATCGGGAGTGGAGCTAGGTGCACGTCTGTTAGTCCAACATGACGCCACCGGAAGGAATTGAATGTTTAATACCTGTAAATTAATGGGCATTTAAATCATCTTGTGAGTGAGGATTTCTGGAATGCGATCTTTTGGAACGTTCATTTGCGGTGAATTTAACCCCGTATTGGCATGGAAAATACTGCCGTTAGTTCGGGGAATAAAATCACCGTTTCGCATGAAAAAATGTGAATTAAAGGCTTCTTAAGAAGCACTTTTATACATTGAAATAAACCACTTTCGTTTACCTGTCCCGTGTGTGAAATCCGTCCCCGTTATCGGCGTTGACGGCTTCAGGAGTTGATTTTAAAATGACTCCAGGGCTGACATTGTCGATTTAATAAAAATAAAAAAATCACAAAACGCCCCTAGGAACGATTTTTCAGCAAACGCGTGTACTCCAACGAAATATAATTCAGGATAAGGTAGGAGAAACCCGCGTTTTAAGTCTGCCCCCCCCCTTAAAGGTGCCAAAATCGCGCACACGGCCAGTGGCAGAATTGCAGCGCCATTGAAGGTTAATTTTTTAACATACCTACTATCACTGAATTAAAATATGTACTCATTCCAGATTCTTTCACCCTCCTGTAGCCTGTACAGTAATATCAATTGGCTAATTGTGCTACGGATCACTGCCCCTCCTATAGTTGTACAACTCCTGATCGAAGAGGAGGATTTACCAGGAGCCCTGCTGCGGTTATGTTGCATAGGTAGGTTCTGAGGTGCCATGTGATTATGTATCCCATATAAATTGCATAATTAAAAATCTGGTTATACATGGTTTAAAATTTATTTGCATAAGTTGTCTTTGGAAGCGAATCAGATGGTCGACACACTTTTGCCAACGTTACTGATTTGAATGTTGCCAAATCAACCTCAAAGTTGCTGTTGTTAAGCTAAAGTTGACTGACTAAAAGAAAGGAATAGAACAAAGAACATCATGGCCCACAATGTCTGTGCCGAACATGATGCCAAGATAAACTAATCTCCTCTGCCTGCACGTGATCCATACACCTCCATTCCCTGCATATCCAGGTGCCAATCGAAGGATATAGAAGAATGCCATAGAACTGGCAAAAAAACTCATAAATAACTAATTGTCGAGTTCAGCATCTTAAATTGTTTTACTCACTCGCCTAACAAGCAGGGAGCGAATCAATGCATTGCATTTCAGTTGTTTAGTCTTGCAATTGATGCTTCCTGCAGCACCAAGTGATAATTACAGTTCCATAACAACCGCAGCACTCTCAATTTCACTGCCTACTAAGTTGGGCAGCAGTTTTGAGTGACGCTAAATATCTAGGCTTTGGATTTATTCCAGAGGGTCCTCGAATGAAATTCAACTGCTGCAGCTCTACTTCGACGCACATTGTTTGTAAAATCTTCACCCTCTCCTCTGGTTATCTCCTCTACAGTCTCAGTCCTGGTGCAGGGTCTCGACAAGAGACATAGATTATTCCCTTGCTTCCACAGTACTTGGAATTACCCGCTGAGTTTCTCCAGTAATGTGTTTGTTGCAGTATAACAATGCTATTGTTAATGATACCAGAAATTCTTTTCTCTCCACAGTCAAGTATGGACAGATTGCCTCTTTAAAGAACATTGGCAGGAAATTCGACACTCGTGCCCTGATGTCCAAGGTAAAATCGGGGAAGGCTTATTATTGGAATTAGCTTTTATTTCAATGTATTACAGGAGTACAATATACTGTGCCGTTGTGTTGGTTACTGCACTGGAGCTATCACTTCACATTCACTTTGCCCCTCATCGTTTAACCTCCCCACCATATTTCAAATGAAAGGAAAACATTATGGACATTCCCCAAACAATAGGAGAGATTAGACAGCAGATGGTGTAATGTCAATGATAATGAAGGAATGTTGCTCATTTAATGGAGATTACAGACTTTGTTTGTCTGAAAGTCTTTGCTTGTTTTGGTCATTGTTCAATTTCTTGATCACTTTTAACAGAAATTTTCAACAACCAGCTTTTAATATTCATAAATTTGGAGACAAATGGATTAATTTAGCAATAATTTGTGATTCTTGTCCTCTCCATAATAAAGGTTGCAAAGCACTAGTGTAAGGAAATTGCCTCTAAATTACCTACTTGTTATCTCATTGATAGCTTTGTAAAAGTTGGTTTACTCTCACTAAGTGGAAAAGTATATTATGTCTATTCTGTTGACCAAAAACCTTCCCTCAATGTTTTTGTCTTTTCCTGAAGTAAAATTTCACATTTTTCTACCAATAATTAATCATTTTTACAACTCTCCTAGTGTATCCATATTTTTTTTAAACACAACACTGCGTTTTTGAAATTTTGGTTTTGTCCCTCTATAAATATGTTCGGTTTGTTTTTGCTCCACTTCAATCCACTTCATGATTTTTAATCCACTTCATGAATTTTGTATATTTGTAAGTCCAAATTCATTTTTTCCCTTTAGATTCTTAGATAGCTAGCCTAGAATTTTGCCACATCAGAAAAACAAGTGTTGCAAAGTTGAAAATTGTATTAATGTGACATCATGTAATTTTACACACATTTTTTGGGGCATTATTTTAGTGAGTGATTTGTTAACCTAACATCCAGCTCAGCAAAATAATGGCAAAGCTCAAATTCATCTCCAGGGAGATTTTCAATGACGTTGGTCTAAATAACAACTGCCATTGATCGCGGAGAAGAACCAGCTTTTATTAATCAAGTTGAAACTGAATATCGTTAAACAGCAAAACTATGTTATTGTAGTCTGATTGTTGCATGCTGTAAGCATGTTTATAGAACAGTACAGCACAAGAACAGATCCTTTGGGCCACAATGTCTGTGTTGAACATGATGCCAAGACCATCTCTTGCTTACCTGTGTATTTAATCCATATCCCTACATTCCTTGCACATTCATGTGCCTATCAAAAAGCCTCTTAAATGCCACTATCGTATCTATCTCATCCCCAACCTTGGCAGCGCATTTTAGCCACTCAACACCCTCTGTTTAAAAATAAAATAAAAATAGATCTATAAAGATTGTCCTCAACATCGCATTCGAACTTTGCATCCCACACCTTAAAGCTATGCCCTCTAGTATTTGATTTTTCCATTCTGCAGATTAAAAAGATTCTGACTGTATCTGATCTTTGCCATTCATTTTATATACTTCTATCAGGTCTCGGTGACACCTCTGACATTCGAGAGAAAACAATCTTAATTCTGACTAACCTTTCCCTGTAGCTAATATCCCCAAACCCAGACAAACTTAACAATTCCAGACGTTTGCAATCAAAAATATCTCATAGTGCCTCTGCATCTTACACTCCTAATCATGGTTGTCAAGAAGTTAGTCCTCAAGACAACATAGGTTAGTATTTATTTCTGTAGAGGCGGAATTAAAATTTCAAAGTTACTGAGTTTTGATTCTGCTTCATATGTGGAAAGACGTATGACTTTACATGGAAGCATTGGAGAGAATACAAACATGATCAACAGGTGTGGTACCAAACTTGGGAATTACTAATCATCTTTTGATCAATGAGTTAATTTGGCTGGGAACAACAGGAACTTAACAAGATACTAGGGTTCTCCATTGCACCCACTACCAACCCTTACAGACAACCATGGCTTATTCCAGACTGAACCATATGTCACTTTAACCACTTCTTTGCTGTGGAGAGCCAGGAGTTCCCAGTGTAGTGGTGGAGAGGGCAGCGACTCGTGCTAAGTTCCTGACACAGCAGTGTCGTCACTGACATTTATACACAATAAAGCAATGATGATCTATTTTAGCATAATTCCACTCCATTATTCCATTCCTGGAAACATCCTGAGCAGTAAACAAGATGCTGCGCAGCATCAATCCTTTTACTTGGGTCCTTTCACTTTGTTTGATTTTGTGTGGCACTTTAATGAAGGCCTTCGAAACATCTCTGGTTCTGATGTATCTTTTGCAGGTTAAGAGTTGTGTAGATGAGGCGGCCATTTCACCAAACATTTTCCCTTGTTTCGCCAAGGCCTGCATCTTTTTTGTGTCCCCCCTGTTCTCTCTTTTCTTCCCCCCCAGATGCACTCTCATTTCTCCCACCATCCCCCTCTTCATTAACCCTCTCCATCCTAACTATATAGAAACATAGAAAATAGGTGCATGAGTAGGCCATTCAGCCCTTGCAGCCAGAACCACCATTCAATATTATCATGGCTGATCATCCAGAATCGTAACCTTGTTCCTGCTTTCTCCCCATATCCCTTGATTCCATTAGCCTTAAGTGCTATATCTAACTCTCTCTTGAATACATCCAGTGATTTGCCCTACACTGCCACGTGTGACATAGAATTCCACAGATTCACAACTCTCTGGGTGAAAAGGGTTTTCCTCATCTCAGTCGTAAATGGCCTACCCCTTATTCTCCCCCAACATGGGAAACATTTTTCCAGCATCTAGCCTATCCAATTCCTTAAACATGTTATGTTTCTATAAGATCCCATCTTATGCTTCAAAATTCCAGTGAATACTAGACTAAGTGGGCCCCTTTGGGTCCCATGTTTACACGGCAGGGCTGGTCCCCCGACGCAATATTCCACCTCTCCACCAATTCCAATATTGGTGGTCAGTTGGGGGGGGGGGGCTTCCTGGAGCGCTGGTATGGGTGTTGTTGGCTGCAGGGACTACTGGTCTCCAGAGGGCTAGTATGGACATTGTGGGTCAAATGGATTCTTGGGGTGGCAGCTCAGTCCCTCACGCCTGATGTGCTGGCAGCTCACTCACGGCTGGTGGGCTGGCAGTTGACTCACGGCTATTCCTTGAAATTCCATTTCAAGCAGAGTGCAAGGCCATCAAATTCAAATCCAGTTTCTTACCTCTTCGAGCAGGGTGCAAGGCCACAAAATTCAAGTGCAGTTTCGTACCACTTCAAGCAGGGTGCAAGGCCACCAAATTCAGGTTCAGTTTCCTACCACTTCAAGCAGGGTGCAAGGCCACCAAATTCAAATGCAGTTTCATACCATTTCATGCATAGTGCAACAACACCACATTGAAATGCAGTTTCATACCATTTCATGCAGGGTGCAAGGCCACCACATTCAATGCAGTTTCATACTATTTCAAGCAGGGTGAAACCACCATAAAAACCACCATAAAACCACACAAAACACCACACTCACAGTTCAGTAGACATTCGGTGTGTTCAGTTGATTCACAGCTCAGACAGAGTCGTGACCTCTCCCTCCCCCATCATGCAGAGACTGAGGGGGAGGGATTATAAAACCACACTTCTGGGTTTTATAATCCCTCCCTCTCCCACCGGAAAAGGTGTGACCTTCATGGCGTGATCAACAGAAGAGAGATTCTCAATATTTTTTAAACACTAATAACACTTTTGTTTTTCATTGATGGGAAGAATCCTCTGTACCTGATGAGCTGAGGGGAACTGAGTAAGATGGCCAAAAATCACAGCCGTAACTGGTAGCGTTTGATCTAAAATCAATGTAGTGCAAACAGGAAGTTGTCAAGTTTAGACAAACAACCATTTGCAGGCAGTGCCTTTTCACTTCAACCCAAACCCCCCCCCCAAACAACCATTTGCAGGCAGTGCATTTTTACTTCAACCCAAACCCCCCAAACAACCATTTGCAGGCCGTGCCTTTTTACTTCAACCCAAACCCCCCAAAGAACCATTTGCAGGCAGTGCCTTTTTACTTCAAACCAATCATATTTTCATTTTCAAACCACATTAAGGGCACTCACAGTTGAGTAGAAATGTGTTCAGTGTTATTCAGAGAGACGTGACCCTCTGGCTTCCTCCATCTTGCAGAGACTGAGTGAGGCACACCACTTCCTGGTTTTATAGTCCCTCCCACTCCCTCCAGCAGGGGCAGCAGAGAGAATGGCAAATGTTTTAAAAACATGAATATATCTCTGATTTTTCATCGATGGGAAAAATCCTCTGGTCCCGGAAGGCGGAGGGGGGCTCTGAGTGAGGTGGCCAAAATGCCGGCCGTAGGTGGCAGCGTTCTCTTGGAAATCACAGCACAGCGAGCCAAAAGCGGTCAAGATCAGACTTTTAGTAATATAGATAAGCCCAGTCTAAATTCCAGTGAATATAAGCCCATTATCTCCCTCCTTCTGCATTGTATTTCACTCCTTTTCTCTCGTTATCTGACCGTCTTGTCTCTTTTTTTTCCATTGTTTATCAGCTCAACCGCCAATAAAACCTCCTCGCCTGTATCCACCTATAACATGCAAGGCTTTGTCTCCTCCCACGTCTTTTTCAGCTTTCTCGCCTTCCCTCTTACAACCCCCCCCCAAAAATCACCTATTCATTCCCTTCAGTGATGTAGCCTGACCTGCTGAGTTATACCAGCACTGTATCAGGGCTTTTTTTCTCTGTTGCAAACCGGGCAACTTAGGCAGCTTTTTAGGTTGCCAAATGACAGTTTAGGTGTTCATTTAAGACGGCTTGCTTGGCGCGTGCGGTAATGTGCTCGGATGAAGTCCGCAGTTACCAGTCGGAATTATGCTCAATGAAGCATTCACATATTATTTCAAATATAGTCACAAACTAAACATATTAACCAATCAAGACATGATATATACCACGATGACATGCAGCAAAATTATAATACAGTATCTCAACTCTTTTTACACGTTGCAATGAATGCAATTTCTATTTCTTTCCACTTCCAAACAAATGTGGTTGGATCATTCAGCGTATGATCAACCTGTGTCAATAAATCCTGGACCATGGTAACATATATGCTTAACTATGCACACTACAGATTGTTTTCTGTGAAGGACCGAAAATTATCATGACATGGCCAAAGCATGGGTCGTTATTGGTATATAAACTCTCTTGCTTCCCACATAATTTATCCACAACAAAATATACAGGTTGCAAGGAAATCTCTAAAGGCATTTTATGGTAATAACTGTTAAAACCGACGATACCGATCTGACATGTTAAACATTACACTAACTGACAAGAACTGTCTGTGGAATTCTCTGCCTCAGAGGGCGGTGGAGGCCGGTTCTCTGGATAGTTTCAAGAGAGAGCTAGATAGGGCTCTTAATGATAGCGTAGTCAGAGGATATGGGGAGAAGGCAGGAACGGGGCACTGATTGGGGATTATCAGCGATGATCACATTGAATGGCGGTGCTGGCTCGAAGGGCCGAATGGCCTACTCCTGCACCTATTGTCTATTGTCTATAAGAGATGGCCAAATGACATAACTGCAGCAAATGTTCTTTTGGCAATATGTTTAAAGGTGTCAAAAAGCCACATTACCGGACATTCAGATTAGATGTATGTGTTGTGAACAGCAATGAAAATACCAAGTTTGTACGCACCAGATTTAAAAAAATATATATTGATAAACGCTGTTTCCATCATTCCCACTTCAGAATTAACGTTAAAATTTCAAATGAAATATCTCCTGACCAAATTGGTGATGTATATGACCGACCATAGAAGTAAAACCTGGACAAATCGAACGTATAGTTGTGAATGTTGCTCATTAAATAACTACAGTACTGATACTCCATATTAGGAGCATTGATTTGCCATTAAAACGAATTCTGTAATAACGTGTCAACAGTAGCAGTGACAATTGAACACTGCGGTTTTAATGTTTCACGTGTTCACAATTTAATTAATCCATCTTTATGGATTAAAACAAATAATAACATTGGGAATTAAAACACATTTGATTACATTCCGTTATCAAACATAGTCAATGTTCGCTCTGAAGACATTTCCCATGCAGTAGGGTCAGGAAGCCAGTACGTTGCAACTGGACCATACTGGATCAGTACGGGATGGATGGGGAGGATCAGTACAGGATGAATGGTGGGGGGGGGGGGGTCAGTACAGTGTGGATCGGGGGGGTCTGTGCAGGATGAATGGGGGCCACAACAGGATGAAAGGGAAGATCAGTACAGGATGATTGGGTGGATCAGTGCAGGATGAATTGGGGGGGGGGATTAGTGCAGGATGAATGGGTGGATCAATACAGGATGAATGGGGGGGGGACCAGGACAGTGTGGATCGGGGGATCTGCAGGATGAATGGGGGGGGATCACTACAGTATGGAGGGGGGGGTCGTTACAGGATGAATGGGGGGGGTCGGTGCAGGATGAATGGGGGAATTCATACAGGATGAGTGGGTAGATCACGACAGGATGGCTGGGGGGATCGGTGCAGGATAAATGGAGGGGGTCAGTACAGGATGGATCGGGAGATCAGTGCAGGATGATTGGGCGATTAGTACAGGATGAATGGGCAGAGCAGTGCAGGATGGATGGGAAGGGGGGTCAGTACAGGATGAATTGCGGGACCAGTGTACGATGGATGTGGGGTGGCAGGAGAATCTGAGGTGGATAGGGAGATCAGTGGAGGATGAATAGATGGGGGGGGGGTAGATGGGGAGGACTGAATAGAGGCGCGAATGGGGACCAGTGCGGGATGGCGAGAAGGGGTCCCAGGATAAGGGGGGTGGAGGGGGGCGTAGAAGAGAGAGACGGGAAGGGGCAGAGGAAGTGGGGAGGAAGGAAGGTCAGCGCTCCTCGGACAACTCCGGCATCATCGCCCCGCTGCCTTGGCCGTCCCTGTCCACCGCCAAGTTCCGCAGCCAAAGGGGGAGGCAGTTGGGGTCTCCTCGCCACCGTCTCCCCTCCTCCGCCAGTCAACAGGAAGGTGCAGGTGCTTCAGACGGCGGAAGGGGGCCTCCCCCTTCCTCTCTCCCTCCCTCCTCCCGGCCTCGGCCTGCGGGAGGGTTTGTTTTGAAAGCGGTTATCGCCGTTGGCGGAGTGGTACGCAGAGGCTGCTATGAGGACGGGCGGGGTGCGGGTGGAGGAGGAGGTGGAGCCGCCGCCGCTGCTGTGTGGGGCCTGTCATTCACTCCGACCCTCTGTCACCCCGCACTACAGCCGTTGCCCCGGCAACCGCGGCCTACGGCGAGCGCCGGCCTACAAACCTCCCCGCGCCCATGTGGCGTGCCTTCCCCCCTTCACTACACGTTAGCAGCCCTCGCATCGAGCATAGACACACAATGTTGGAGTAACTCAGCAAGACAGGCAGCATCTCTGGAGGGAAGGAATAGGTGACGTTTCGGGTCGAGATCCTTCTTCAGACTTCACCCCTGCATCCCCTATCTCGCCGTCCACCCTCCACTGTCAGAGTGAAGCCCAACGTATATTGGAGAAACAGCACGTCATATTTCGCTTGGGCAACCTACAACCCAGCGGTATGTGTTGGTTGAGATCACCGGTCGGCGCGGACTCGGTGGGCCGAAGGGACTGTTTCCGTGCTGTATCTCTAAACTATATACTAAACTAAAGTATGAACATTGATTTATCTACCTTCAAGTAACCCTTGCATCCCCTCTCTCTCCGTCCACTCTCCACTGCCAGAGTGAAGCCCAAGGTAAATTGGAGGAGCAGCAGATCATATTTCGCTTGGGCAGCTTACAGCCCAGTGGTATGAATGAAGAAGGATCTTGACCCGAAATGTCCACTATTCCTTTTCTCCAGAGATGCTGCCGAACCCGCTGAGTTACTCCAGCTTTTTGTATCTATTCAGCGGTATGAATATTGATTTATTTAACTTCAAGTAAGCATTGTTTCCCCCTAGCTCCGCCCCACCCCTCCTAGTTCTCCGAATAGTTTCACTGATTAAACCATTTTACTGATTGTTTGCCTCGTTGTCAGCTTCCCCTCCACTAACAATGAACCTTCCTTGACCATCGTCCCCTTTGGTCTGTGTTCTCACATCTTAACATTCCATATCTCTGTCTCCCTTTCCCCTGACTCTCACTCTGAAGAAGAATCTCGACCCGAAAAGTCACCCATTCCTTCCCTCCGGAGAGACTGCCTGTCCTGCTGAGTTTTCCAGCATTTGGTGTCTATCTTCGGTTTAAACCAGCATCCGCAGTTCCTTCCTACACACCACCCCCACCCTAGATAGATAGGAGAGGAATGAATGACGTTTCAGGTCGAGACCTTTCTTCAGACCCTCCAAAGCTGCTGCCTGTCCCGCTGAGTAACTCTAACGTTTTGTGTTCATTGTTGGCTGAGGGGAAGGTGACAACGAGGTATGCAAACATTAAAATTAATCAGGAGGACAGTAAAACTAGTCGGAGAATAGGATGGAGGACCAATTCCTTCTCTTCAGAGATGCTGCTTGTCCCGCTGATTTACTCCAGCATTTTGTGTCTATTTTCACTGCCAACAATGGACCATGTATGTAGGAAGGAACTGCAGATGCTGGTTTACACTGAAGATAGACACAAAATGCTGGAGTATCTCAGTGGGACAGATCGCATCTCTGGAGAAGAAGGATCTCGACCAGTAAGGTCACACATTCCTTCTCTCAAACCATGGACCATTGCAGGCTCCACCTTTCCTTGATCATCGTTACTTTGTTGTATAACTTTCATTCATTTGTTCTATATTTCTCTATCACCATCTATAGATATAATTTCCCTTTCCCCTAACTCTCAGTCTGAAAAAGGGTCTCGGTCCGAAACGTCACCTATTGCTTTTCTCCAGAAATGTTGCCTGACTGGCTGAGTTCTCCAGCTTATTGTGTCTATCTTTGGTATAAACCAGCATCTGTAGTTCCTTTTTCCAGAGATGCTGCCTGACCTGCTGAGTTACTCCAGCTTTTTGTGCTATCTTCTGTTTAAACCAGCATCTGCAGTTCCTTCCTACACCTAACCGTTTATTTATTTTATTTCTAACTATCTCCGTTCGCTTCTGCATTTGAAACAAACAAAAATGTCACCGTAGCTCGCTTGCATATTAAAAAATCACAGTGGCTTGCGTCAGTGCAGTGCGTGGGACGGGATCTGCGGGCTGCAGTTCTGCGGTGTCGATCGGCTGCAGGGAACGCTTGCGAGCACCATTATTCGGCCACAGATTCCCTATTTGAGCCAATGGGCGCAATAATAACACTGCAAAAAATACTGCATCAAATTTACTGCTATCAGAGTGCAAGTTTTAGTTCTCCGGAATATGAATAGCTGGAGGGCTAATGGAAATTGAATGTATTTCTTTCTCCTTCTGAAGAAGGGTCTCGACCCGAAACATCACTTATTCTTCTTCTCCAGAGATGCTGCCTGACCCGCTGAGTTACACCATTTTTTTGTGTCTATCTTCCGTATAAACCAGTATCTGCAGTATCAAGCCGGGCAAAATGACACGGCTTTTAGGTTGCCCGGCGGGACTTTAGGTGGCCATTGGCAACTGGGCAACCGTTAATTTCGAGCCCTGCTGTATGTTTTATCTTTGGTGTGCTAGTTGTAAATGTGCGCTGCATCTGCTAAATTATTTAGTTTTTATGTATCCTGCTACCATATCTTTAATTTAAGTCCACAGTCTAGCATTTCCCTAATCCTGATGCCAGCCTAACTGATCTGCAGTTCCTCGTTTTCTATCTCCCTCTCTCCAGAAATAGTGAGGTGTCATTTGCTCTCTTCCAATTTGTGTGAACCATTCTGCAACCTACGGAATTTTGGAAGACGATGAACAATGCGCCTGCCTGAAAGGCTACGGATCAAGTTCTGGAATTTGGGCAGCTATTTTCCAGCCGGCACGGACACCATCTTCTATGTCACCAACTTTACGATTCTTTGAAACTGGCAAGACGTCTGATTCACACAACATAGTGGAAACCTGGAGCGCTCTCCCCAAAAGGCTTTTTGGATGCTATGGGTCAGTTGGTACTTTCACTGCCATGTTAGATAGGAATTTTGGTGGGAGGGTTAATGAGGGATTCGGAGCAAATGTGCATAAATTAATCTGAGCACAGGCCTTCCCTGACTAACAAATGGATTCCATTTGTACAGATGTTGATTCTTGTACGTCAGAAAATAGACAAAAATCACTGTTTACCATTTTGTAATGAATGGCATTAAAAAACACATAATGCTGACAAGAAGAAACAATTGTTAAAAGAGACAAAACTAGTTCTGACGTTCCTAGAAATGAACTTATGTACAGTGGCTTGCAAAAGTATTCATACCCCTTGAACTTTTCCACATTTTGTCACGTTACAACCACAAACGTAAATGTATTTTATTGGGATTTTATGTGATAGACCAACACAAAGTGGCGCATAATTGTGAAGTGGAAGGAAAATGATATATGGTTTTCAAATTTTTTTACAAATAAAAAACTGAAAAGTGTGGCGTGCAAAAGTATTCAGCCCCCTTTACTCTGATACCCCTAAATAGAATCCAGTGCAACCAATTGCCTTCAGAAGTCATCTAATTAGTAAATAGAGTCCACTTGTGTGTAATCTAATCTCAGTATAAATACAGCTGTTCTGTGAAGGCCTCAGAGGTTTGTTAGAGAACATTAGTGAACAAACAGCATCATGAAGCCCAAGGAACACACCAGACAGGTCAGGGATAAAGTTGTGGAGAAG
This sequence comes from Malacoraja senta, assembly GCA_038087875.1. Classification (NCBI taxonomy): domain Eukaryota; kingdom Metazoa; phylum Chordata; class Chondrichthyes; order Rajiformes; family Rajidae; genus Malacoraja; species Malacoraja senta. The sequence continues at coordinate 9,104 of JAXLNO010006127.1, read as the reverse complement.
TTTAAAGCAGGGTAAGGTAATAAAAAAATATCCCAAGCTTTGAACATCTCACGGAGCACTGTTCAATCCATCATCCAAAAATGGAAAGAGTATGGCACAACTGCAAACCTACCAAGACATGGCCGTCCACCTAAACTGACAGGCCGGGCAAGGAGAGCATTGATCAGAGAAGCAGCCAAGAGGCCCATGGTAACTCTGGACGAGCTGCAGAGATCCACAGCTCAGGTTGAGAATCTGTCCACAGGACAACTATTAGTCGTGCACTCCACAAATCGGGCCTTTATGGAAGAGTGGCAAGAAGAAAGCCATTGTTGAAAAAAAGCCATAAGAAGTCCCGTTTGCAGTTTGCCACAAGCCATGTGGGGGACACAGCAAACATGTGGAGGAAGGTGCTCTGGTCAGATGAGACCAAAATTGAAGTTTTTGGCCTAAATGCAAAACGCTATGTGTGGCGGAAAACTAACACTGCACATCACCCTGAACACATCATCCCCACTGTGAAACATGGTGGTGGCAGCATCATGCTGTGGGGTTGCTTTTCTTCAGCAGGGACAGGGAAGCTGGTCTGAGTTGATGGGAAGATGGATGGAGCCAAATACAGGGCAATCTTGGAAGAAAACCTGTTAGAGTCTGCAAAAGACTTGAGACTGGGGCGGAGGTTCACCTGCCAGCAGGACAACGACCCTAAACATACAGCCAGAGATACAATGGAATGGTTTAGATCAAAGCATATTCATGTGTTAGAATGGCCCAGTCAAAGTCCAGACCTAAATCCAATTGAGAATCTCTGGCAAGACTTGAAAATTGCTGTTCACAGGCGCTCTCCCTCCAATCTGACTGAGCTTGAGCTATTTTGCAAAGAATGGGCAAAAATTTCGGTCTCTAGATGTGCAAAGCTGGTAGAGACATACCCCAAAAGACTTGCAGCTGTAATTGCAGCGAAAGGTGGTTCTACAAAGTATTGACTCAGGGGGGCTGAATACTTTTACACGCCACACTTTTCAGTTTTTTATTTGTAAAAAAAATTCAAAACTATGTATCATTTTCCTTCCACTTCACAATTATGCACCACTTTGTGTTGGTCTATCACATAAAATCCCAATAAAATACATTCACGTTTGTGGTTGTAACGTGACAAAATGTGGAAAAGTTCAAGGGGTATGAATACTTTTGCAAGCCACTGTATGTACATCGGACTTTTGAATTTAGTATTGGAGCTTTTCTGCATCTATGGGTTTCTCGTAAGTGGGGCATTTGTTACTCTAGGACGGCCTGTGTACTGCTCTGTCATTGTCTAATTGAATGTCAAGAAAAATATTTGAGGAACTGAATTGATTATGCTTTTAGCTTTGAAGAGGGATGTTGTGCAGATCATCTAATTGAGGTATAGAAAAATATTTATGGCACAGAATATAATTTTATATTCAGGAGGGAGGGACGGAATGCTGAGGCACAACAAATTTGCCATATGCTTGTTTAGTTTCTGTAATGAAGAATGATTTATAATCTGGCAAGCAAAGTCATTAATGGATTGTCTCGCGATTCCCAGGCATACTTTACACATGCCTGGCTATGTCACGTAATAGATCAAAAGTATTGCCTTGATTCTTTTTCAGTAAATCAGTATCCCTTGGTTGGAAACCTTTATGCCTTTGGCAAGAACCGTATGTACCTGACTGATCTATGAACACTCCTTTTAACCTTCTCTAAGCATGACAATCCCACTTTCTTTGGATTTTTCATGTAAGTGAAACCTTTCATCTTGATACCATTCTTGCTGTTTAATGCAGTCGAGCAGACTTGTGCAGAAGAGATTTGTAAAAACGTAGAATACCTTGCTTTTATACTTTGCTTCCCTGTTCCAAAGGTTCGGTGTTCCTTTTTTAAACTGACTACTCAACCAACTTGTTCTGCAATTGTTAAAAAATTGCCTTTGTACATCTGCAGCGGTCTCTGTCCCAACATCCCCCATATAATTGTACCATTTAGTTTACATGGAATTCTAGAGGTGAGAGCTGGGTTACTGTTCCTGCTCCGTTGCTAAGGTAGCACACCGTGCAGTGTAGCATTCATTCCACTGATGAGGTGATGTGGAATGCTTGGTTTTAGGTACTGGTCATTCCAACCAATGACAGGACTCAGACACAAGTCGTAGACAACTCTAGACGGTCATTGGAACATTGGACATTAAAAACTACTGTAGAATTGCATGTAAACATGGGTGACAAACTGCATTAATATTTCCCATGATTACAAGCATCTGATAATACCACAAAATACTCCTGCCAGAAGTATGCAAAACACTTTTGCTTTAATTAAACGAATAATCCCATTACAAATTGCCTTACTTGCAAAGCCTAGATGTTTTTGTGTCACCGTCAGAGTGGTAAATGTGACTTGTATCCTTCCTGAATAATCGATTTAAAATGCATTTACAAGTTCATAAGTCAATCGAGTTTATTTAACCATTCGCCCCAGTGAGTCTACTCCGCCATTTAATCATGGCTCATCTATCTTTCCTTCTCGACCCCATTTTCCTACTTTCTCCCATAACCTTTGACACCCTTCCTAATCAAGAACATGTCAATCTCTGCTTTAAGTATACACAATGACATGGCCTACACAGCCACCTATCGCAATGAATTCCACAGATTCACCACTCTCTGACTGAAGAAATTCATCTTTCTATAGGTAAGTCCTTATATTCCGAGGCTGTGCCCTGTGGTCCGAGACCATCTCACTAGTGGAAACATCCTCTCCACATCCACCTTATCCAGGCCTATCATTATTCTGTAAGTTTCAATGAGGTCCTCTCTCATCTTTCCAAACTCCAGTGAGTACAGGTCTTGAGTGGTCAAACGCTCATACGTTAACCCAATCGTCCCCGCGATCATTCACGTAAACCACCTCTGGATGTCGGCACAGCCAGCCCACACTGCAGATTTAGGCCCAAAACTGCTCACAATACTCCAAATGCAGTCTGACCAGTGCCTTCTAAAGCCACAGCATTACATCCCTGTTTTTATATTCTAATTCTCTTGAAATAAATGCTTTTAGATCACTTGCCAGGCTTTGTTTTCTCCCCCTCCCCTCCAGACAAGCCTGTCGGACACCTGCTTCACACTTATGTTCTGCCTCCACAATCAGCAATTCTGAAAAACTGCAACTCTTCCCACCGGTTTTTAAAACCTTTTTCTTGTTAAAAAGCAGACTATTACTTCCAGCAAGATGGCTCTTCTCCCTCTGGCTTCAGTTTTTGCGGTAGAAATAATCCCAATGATCCTCTGCTTCCATTGTATTTGATACTTTGGTTTTGTATATTAACTCCTGAATGTTCCTGATCCTATACCCACCTTTCTCAGCTGTGGTATTTTCCCAATTGTTTATTGGTTCTTACAAATTATTTCTCCATGCTATTTGTTTTTAAGAACAAAGTCTTCCCTGGGTGCCACACTTTACCTACATACTTGTGCACTAGAGTGAACTTCGAAAGGCATCATTGCTGCAGAGATCAGTTTTTAAGTGGAGATGGCCTCTTGGCTCCCTTCATCATCTCACTAAAGAGAGAGCACCTGCCTCGTAGTACATGTGATAATGTCCTGTTGACTTCTTGACCGGCAAGTGAGTTATAAAAGCTAGTCCTAGCACAATGGAGGTGTGGGGAAAGAATATCTATCTTGTTTCAGTGGAATGCAAAACAGGTGAGCTGCTTTGAATAATGATCTCAACTATGGGAATGCTGTTGGAGATGCATTAATTGATGCAAATGGATAGAATCCTATCAAGCTCCTGCCTTGCATCTGGTTCAAAACTTTGGGACATGAGTAGATGGGTTACTACAATCCCTGACCAGCTCTTGTAGCCACAGTAATTGTGTTTGATCTAGTTGAGTTCTGGCCAGTGACGACCCCAGAATGTTGGTGTGACTTGGCAATGCTAATGCGATTGAAAATCATCTGTATGCGGTTCGATTCTCCATTTTTGGAGCTGATCTTTGATTCTTCTGTGTATGAATGTTACTTGCCACTGTTTAGTCTACGCTGAATGTCGTCCAGATTCAGCTGAATGCTGGACATGAACTATTTAATTTTCTAAAGATTATAGAGTGATACAGTGTGGAAACAGGCCCTTCTGCCCAACTTGCTCAGACCAGCCATCATGTCCCAGCTACATTAGTCCCACCTGCCTGCGTTTGGTCCATATCCCTCCAAACCAGTCCTATCCATGTACCTGTCTAACTGTTTCTTAAATGTTGGGATAGTCCCAGTCTCAACTACCTCTTCTGGCAGCTCGTTCCATACACCCATCACCCTTTGTGTGATAAAGTTACCCCTGTAGTGGCACCAAACATGGTGAATAAGGCCAGACGTCAGGCAGGTTCAAACAGTTGTGTATTCAGGTTCTACACGTTAGGTTGGTGCGCTAACTATATTATCATTGCTGCTGTAGCTGAGCGAGGCTGTTCTCTCGGGCTCAGCTACCTGTTGACTGCTAAGGTCTCGAGGTGAGATAACCTTAAGTAGCAGGACACTCCCTCTAGTCCATGACGTCACGTGCCAGCCCTCGTACCTACTGACGAGGGTTTGACCATAAGTGGCCCGTGTATTAGCTGGCGCCACAGGACCCGCCCCCCCCAGAACTGGAGGAAGGAATAGAATGGTCGAAATTCCAGTGAATATAAGCCCAGTCTAAATTCCAGTGAATATAAGTCCATTATCTCCCTCCTTCTGCATTGTATTTCACTCATTTTCTCTCATTATCTGACAGCCTTGTCTCTTTTTTATTTAAGTGTTTATCCGCCCTTCCGCCAATAAAACCTCCTTGCCTGTATCCACCTATAACTTGCCAGGCTTTGTTTCCTCCCACTTCTATTTCAGATTGATAATAAAATATTAGGTTATACCATTTTTCATTTAAAAAGTTACAAATTAAGACCTGCAGCTTATTTTACCGTCAAGCTGGATAATGAGTAGATTGGCATTATTGTTGTAAATGTTCACCTTATAAAGTAAGAAGCAACATTGAGGATATTACACAAGTAATCAATCCTCCATCAGTTTCGCCCAACAAGTAATCCTCCATCAGTTTCGCCCAACAAGTAATCAATCCTCCATCAGTTTCGCCCAACAAGTAATCCTCCGTCAGTTTCGCCCAACAAGTAATCCTCCGTCAGTTTCGCCCAACAAGTAATCAATCCATCAGTTTCGCCCAACAAGTAATCCTCCGTCAGTTCCGCCCAACAAGTAATCCTCCGTCAGTTTCGCCCAACAAGTAATCCTCCGTCAGTTTCGCCCAACAAGTAATCCTCCGTCAGTTTCGCCACCTCCAACGTGACCCCACCACTCGCCACATCTTCCCATCTCCCCCCATGTCTGCCTTCCGCAAAGACCGCTCCCTCCGTAACTCCCTTGTCAATTCTTCCCTTCCCTCCCGTACCACCCCCTCCCCGGGCACTTTCCCTTGCAACCGCAAGAGATGCAACACTTGTCCCTTCACCTCCCCCCTCGACTCCATTCAAGGACCCAAGCAGTCGTTCCAGGTGCGACAGAGGTTCACCTGCATCTCCTCCAACCTCATCTATTGTATCCGCTGCTCTAGATGTCAGCTGATCTACATCGGTGAGACCAAGCGGAGGCTTGGCGATCGTTTCGCCGAACACCTCCGCTCGGTCCGCAATAACCAACCTGACCTCCCGGTGGCTCAGCACTTCAACTCCTCCTCCCATTCCGTATCCGACCTCTCTGTCCTGGGTCTCCTCGATGGCCAGAGCGAGCAACACCGGAAATTGGAGGAAATGCACCTCATATTCCGCTTGGGTAGTTTGCATCCTGGTGGCATGAACATTGAATTCTCCCAATTTTGCTAGCCCTTGCTGTCTCCTCCCCCTCCTCAGCCCTCGGGCTCCTCCTCCCATCCCTCAGTCCTCGGGCTCCTCCTCCGCCTTTTTCCTTTCTTCCCCCCACCCCCCATCATTCTGAAGAAGGGTTTTGGCCCGAGACGTTGCCTATTTCCTTCGCTCCATAGATGCTGCTGCACCCGTTGAGTTTCTCCAGCATTTTTTGTGTACCTTTGAGGATATTAATACACATATCATGATTTAACATGGCACTGAAAATTCCTGGTAATATTCTTGTACCATATGTTATGTGCAAGATTGAAAAAAGCCAAAAGGTACTTGCACCTTTCTCTTTCATGCTGTTTTCATGTCACAATCAATAACCTAAAATGAACAGCATTTGACTTTACACTAATGCTACATTTCTAGAATTCAAGTCGCTCATCAAGGCCTATGCAATGAAACTAGAGAGAGCTAGCTCTCTAAGGGGGTAGAGGAACTGAAATAATTTTTCATTAGGCGAGAAATAGTATTGGGTAGGCTAATGGGACTGAAGGATGATAAATCCCCTGGACCTGATGGTCTGCATCCCAGGGTCCTCAGGGGGGTGGCTCTTGAAATAGTGGACGCATTGGTGATCATTTTCCAATGTTCAATAGATTCAGGATCAGTTCCTGTGGATTGGAGGATAGCTAATGTTATCCCACTTTTCCAGAAAGGAGCGAGAGAGAAAACGGGGAATTACAGACCAGTTAGCCTGACTTCGGTGGTGGGAAAGATGCTGGAGTCAATTATTAAAGAGGTAATAATAGTAAGATTAAACGAGAACTTACCAGTTTGAGGTTTGATCTTTATTTTATGAGGAGTTACGTCGAAGGATTACGTGAAGGCCCCGCCAGCACGCATGCGCGACATTCTTCAAAGCAGCGGTGTGGAATCACAATAATAGTAATGAAATAAATGTTGTACCCACATCTTTACTTTCAGTGACTGATGCACAAGGACATCCAGGTCTCATTGCACTTCCCTTTTCCCCTGGTTCTGGACTCCCCCAACATCGGTAACATGTTTCCTGACTAGCATGTCCAAACCCTTAATAATCATATATGTTTCAATAATATACCCTCTCATCCTTCTAAATCCCAGGGTATACAAGCCCAGCCGCTCCATTCTCTCAGCGTATGACTGTCCCACCATCCCGGGAATTAACCTTGTAAACCTACGCTGCACTCCCTCAACAACCCCTGATTTTTGTACTAATCAAGAATCTTTCTACCTGTGCCTTACAAATATCCACTGACTTGGCCTCTGCAGCCTTCTCTGGCAAAGAATTTCGCAGATTCACCTCCCTCTGACTGAAGAAATTCCTCCTCCTCTCCTTCCAACATGAACAGCCTTTAATTCTGAGGCTACGCCCTCTAGTCCTCGACTCAACCACTAGTGGAAACATCCTCTCCACATCCACTCTATCAAAGCCTTTCACTATTCTGTACGTTTCAATGAGGTCCCGCCTCATTCTTCTAAACTCCAGCGAGTACAGGCCCAGTGCCGACAAACGCTCATCATAGGTTAACCTACTCATTCCTGGGATCATTCTTGTAAATCTCCTCTGGGCCCTCTCCAGAGCCAGCCTATCCTTCCTCAGATATGGTGCCCAAAATACGATGATACGAATAGTTTTTGTTCCGGTGACAATTTGAAGCAGCTTTTGGAGGTCATCACATCAGAAATGAATAAATTAAAACAGTGGTTTGATGTCAACAAATTGTCTTTAACTTTAAGCAAAACAAAGATGATGCTATTTGGAAAACATAAAACAACCCCTCAAGTGCAATTGAAAATAGATAACATAAGTATAGAAAGAGTATATGAAAATACATTTCTTGGTGTGATCATAGACCACAAACTCTGCTGGAAACCACATATAAACCACATCAAAGCAAAACTGGCAAAGTCTATAGCAATATTGGGAAAATCAAGACACATTCTGGACCACAAATCATTACATACTCTGTATAATACACTCATATTGCCATATCTGAGTTACTGTGTGGAGATATGGGGTAACACCTACAAAACCAACCTACAGCCGTTATGTACATTACAAAAAAGAGCAATAAGAATAATCAATAACTTTGGATATCTTGAACATACCAATTTATTATTGTTAAAGTCACACACACTGAAGTTCACCGATCTGGTTAAATTTAAAACTGCACAAATCATGTACAAAGCAAGAAATAATTTACTTCCAGGAAATATACAAAAACTGTTTATGGAAAGACAGGGTGGGTAGAATTTGAGAGGGGAACTTAATTAAAAAAAACTCAATGTCAGAACAACTCTTAAAAGTATGTACATAGCAATCTGTTGGGTGAATTTGTGGAATGGTTTGGAACAGGAGATAAAACTTAGCACAAACATGATTCACTTTAAACAGATGTACAAAAACACTTTGTTAAAGGATATTGGGATGAGGATAGGTGATTGTGAGTGGGATATTTGTTATACTGATATGTATTGGGAAGGGTGATTATAGGGTGATGGGTTGTATATATGACTAAGATATACTGTATCGTATATCAGGGGGGTTTCTTTTCTTTTTTTCTCTCTTTTTTTGTATGGCTTTGTAAATATTTGATTAGTGTATAAATGTAAATAATTTGGTGTACATATAGCTGCTGGTGTACATATAGCTGTGGTGTACATATGGTGTACATATAGCTGTGGTATACATATGGTGTACATATTGCTGCTGGTGTACATATGGTGTACATATAGCTGCTGGTGTACATATGGTGTACATATAGCTGCTGGTGTACATATGGTGTACATATAGCTGCTGGTGTACATATGGTGTACATATAGCTGTGGTGTACATATGGTGTACATATAGCTGTGGTGTACATATGGTGTACATATAGCTGCTGGTGTACATATGGTGTACATATAGCTGTGGTGTACATATGGTGTACATATAGCTGCTGGTGTACATATGGTGTACATATAGCTGCTGGTGTACATATGGTTTACATATAGCTGTGGTGTACATATGGTGTACATATAGCTGTGGTGTACATTTGGTGTACATATAGCTGTGGTGTACATATGGTGTACATAGAGCTGTGGTGTACATATGGTGTACATATAGCTGTGGTGTACATATGGTGTATATATAGGGTGGTTTAAAAGGCTTTTGTCACATTGGCCTTCATCAGTCAGAACATTGAGTCTAGAGGTTTGGAGGTCATGTTGCACATGTACAAGA